>JABUQX010051976.1:0-40000 GCA_015478945.1 Trachelipus rathkii
TAGCATATAGTTGAAAACATAAAAATTTTTTATTATATATTTAATAAATAATTATAAAAGGAGAGAAATTATTCCAGCTCACCACTATATATACTATATATATATATTAAATATTATATATATATTAATATATATTATTATATATTAAAATAATATATATATTATATGTATTGAGTTAGATTGTGTGTGTCATGTTGTGTAGTGTGTTGGTGTAATGTGTGTGGAATTGTGAGAAGTATTAGGGTTGTTATATAAAATTTCTCTCAAAGTATAGTCGGGTTAAGAAATATTTATTATATATATCTTTCTGAGTCAAAAGCTTTTATTAAGACATTGTTATTTTTGGATCGTTCTGGCTTGGTGTCTATTGTAGGCTTTGTGAGATTTATGTGATTGCATTCTTAAAAAATGGTTTCTCAGAAACCAAATATATAAATTTATAGCTATTAATTTTACAAGGGGAAAACTCTTTAAGAGTAAAAAAATAAGGAATAAAATATTATATACACCTCTACGGAGATTTATGAAAAGACATTTGGAGCTATATTATATATATTTAATAAATGTTTATTTTTATATTTTTATTTATTTTTGTTTTTGTCTTTTATTTATATATATTATTTTTGTTTTGTTTTACGCTGAGTTATTTTCTTCTTATTAACATTTTTTTCAGGTCTAATCTCTATAAAATATCTTGAGAGTAAACCGATTCCATAAAACCGTTTAATAAATATGTATATCACTCTCACTTAGTTTTAATTCCTTGCCCCTTTAGTAGTAAATCGGATATTGTCTTTCAATCTTACAAACCAGAGTCCATATTATACTAGAACCTGTTCGCCTGAAAAGTAAACAATATACGACCCGCTCACCTTATTTAGAGACATCAGCAAAAAATGAAAACCATTAAACTAAGATTCTTATTTATTTTATGTGTGCGCAAATTATTTTATTTTATTAACTTTTTCAAAGCCTTTAATTATTATTATTTATGGTCCTTATACTTTTTTAGGCCTTGATATACTCCTATTTGAAATTCTTCCTATGGGTCATATTTTTGACTCCATATTCTGTTTATTTTACTCTCCGGAGTATCTAACCCGAGAGTTTTATTGGATTACTCTCACGGTTATTATTCTATATTTAATTATTTATTTTGCCACACTCCTACAATTATTTATTTTAGACTTGCATCCTCTTATCGAAGATTAATTGGGAGCGCTCGATCCTCCGATCGGATTTATTGCATTTAATCACCTCGATCGTATTCGTATATAATTGATCTATTCCATCCTAAATATTTTACTTCATTATGTCTCCACCACTTAAATTTATTATTTCGGCAAATTAGTAGGGGTCTAAATATTTTTGCCTACCACGGTATTTATCTATTATTGAATCTGTCTTTAAGTAGGTGAGTACTTAGTACCCTTTGTGATGTCTTACCTTGTTATTAACCGTCGCGTTTCCTCACCGCCCGTCAGTGATACTATTGATTAAAATCCTCTCAGCAACTACGTAAGTAGTGCGTATAGACCGCAAAGCCCGCCCTGACTGACCGTATCGCGTTTTCCCCCTACTAGTGCTAGTGCTGACCTCATAGCACGGCGCATTTTCCGCGTGTCCGACCCGTTACAGCTACCATATAAACCTGAAACCGTTATGGTATCGAATCCGCAGCCCGAAATAATAAGGGTACTTCTATAGCCCAGTAAAGTCAGTGAGCCTCCACTCACTGCCTTCAGCCTTTGCCTGACCTACACTCTAATATATATATATATATCCACCTACAGTCATTCACAACACATATATATATATCATAAGGTGAAATTATTATAAGTTTATATGGGTAAAAGTATATGAAAAATTAAACTGACATTTTTCCACAATTTTAGACTTTCAAAAAATCCACTGTTTTAAATTAATATATATCATAATAATCACGCTTAACACCTACACTAACACCTAAGATTCCATACTCACAGTCTACACACACACACACACACACACAAAACATAAACGCCTACTTACTGCGCCCTAACTAGTGCAAGCTCACACGATTATTTCCATACCGTTACCTTTTTATCTGTCGGCTTAAACTTCCTACCACTCATCAAAGCCTTTAACGTCTTTTATATGTTCGAGTCCTATACATCGGTCATAATCAATAAATAGAACCTCACGAAACTCATCTCACCAACTCAGAGATGCCAAATCTCTGACCTTTTAAACCACGCCGTCCAGCGGTAACGAATTGGAGAGAATACATAATTAATTTTCAAAGTCTATAAACGATACAAGTCTCCGCCGGCTTCTAATAATAATTATTATATATAAATATTAAATTATTAATATAATTAAATAATAATAATATAATAATAATATATAATAATATATAATAATATAATAATAAATAATATAATAATATATTAATATATATATATAATATATATATATAGTATATATATATATATATAATATTATATATATATATATATATAATATATATATATATAATATATATTATATATTTCCCAAATTTGTGTATATATTTATTTATTTTTTTATATATATTGAAAAATTAGTAAAATAAGTTACATTAAATGATAACATAATGTTAACTTATAAACTTATTATAAGAAATATAGTGACGTTGAAGGATGAGAAGTTAGAAGAGAATGAGAGAGATGTATGAGAGAGAAGAGAGTAAGCGGACATAGACAGATTACGTTACGCGCCTATTTACGAGAGTGAGTCAGAGTCTGTGTAAAGGACGTGTTTGAGACACTGATAAAATTCTATTTATATGTGGATCATTCTTTATTGAAATTTTATTATTTTAATTAATCTCTGTGAATTGTGAGAAATGTAACTTTGAGCTATTTGAGTATTAGGATCCAGTATTTTAATGTATTTGACCTCAAATGTAGATGTCAATTATCGCTGGTATCAACTCTAGGGAGGAGTCTCCCGATTGAATCCCGCAACGATATTGCAAAACGCGAAACTCTGCATCTATGAGATATGTCCGAGAAATACTTCAGAACACAGAGACACTCGGTCACGCACCCGGTAGGCTATTATGTTTTAGACCATACCTCGAGTTACGGAAAAATTAAGTTAAGTGTCATATTTTAACTTTAAGTAACTCTTATTATTTTATTCTTTTCTTTCATTTCAAATCTACTTGATTTCCTTTTAATAATTATATTTCTATTATATTAAATGCAAACAGTTTTAAATTATTTTTAGCTGTTAAAATATATAATTAATTTTTATATTTTATTTTTGGTAAATAGGTTTACGTATCCCTAATTAGTATAATGTCTCATTTTTATCAGCTCCATAAAACAAACAAAAGAAAATTACTATAAGCCGGGCGAGAGAGAGAAGTAGAGAGGAGAAAGGAGAGAGGTAGAGGAGAAAGAGATAGAAGTAGAGAGAGAAGGAAAGAAAGAGATGAATAAGAGAGGTAAGCCCATGTATATATTAATAGTATTATATATATATATACTTATATATTATAATAAATATATATATATATATATATTATTAATATATATAATATAATATATTAACCTTTAGTTTGACCATGATATTATATCTGAGCTCTCATTGGACCTAACCCTTATACCATATCCTAAACCTAATCTAACCTAGCCTAAACCTAAGGCCTAACGATACATACAATAACCTTACTATCTCATACCTAACCTAACCTACCTAGGGAGTACGATAAGCGACCTAGCTCCCTATGTTCTCCTTACCCAAGTGCTAAGGGCAATATACTAATACCTGCACATTATCCATCCACCCCACCTATTGAGTACTCTAAAGAGCCTCTAGGTAAACTATGATCCTAGCCTTTCGTATAGGTACCACATATATACACTATATACTTAATATTATATATATATATACACATACAACACATAAACATATAACACACACCTAACTTAACATATATATATAATATACTATATATTACACTTACAAAAAGGCAAGTAACACCACACCTAATAATTAACCCTTGCTCTTATTGCAACACTGTCAAATCTCCACAAAGGTTAGGCTCGCAGATGTGAGCTATCAAAAAAGAGGAACGCATCTCTGAATCCATAGCAAAGGATATAAACAGTTGAAAAGGCAAGGAGTTCCACCAAACAGAGATGTGAAACTGGAAAAGAAGTGTTTAACCACAACGAACGAGCCTAGAGTTTCCAAATCATTATTTTACACAACCACATATAATTATCCCACCCACGTATAGAAGAGACGAAACAAGGCAAATCTTGTGTTAACCGGACCCGACCCAGGTTGTCCTCTATCCATGGGTTACACAGCAGTTAGTCGCGCTAAGTAGCGGACTATGCACTCTTTAACGAGAGGCGACTCAAAATCATTTTTTCCTTCTTAAAGAACTATTCACTCTCCGCCATTTGTATCACTTAACTAACTAGTAAATCCGATAATGAGCAGAAGAACATTCTTTTAGATAGTTTACTCTGCACGATTAGACCTATTTAAATTTATACGAAAGATTTAAAAAAAAGTAGCGAGAATCTGTAAAGGAGGAGTACCGAATAGTTAAGAGCTGGAACCAAATGTTTGTAATGAAAAATTGTCTTCGAGTAACATTAAAACACATACTCACTTAATCACCAGACTTAAAATGCAGCAGCGTGAAAAGAGTAGATATGCGATAGTACGAGCCTGTTACCCTAACCACCTAAGGGGGGGATTAGTATGCTTTTGTTTTTCTGTTTTCAGTGCCTTTACCTGAAGGGTAATTCCAATCTGCCACAACTTGGCATTTGAGACCACGTATGTTACCACTGTCTTATGTGACTTTAAACATCATGGGTTGGCTGATATAAAGACCCCTCTATGGCTTATACCTTATCATGTTTGGTACCTAGCTGTTAACTCCATCGAGATCTATATTATTAACCCCACTGAACAATGTATTATCCACATACACGTTACATATGAGAAGGTACACCACTCAATAGAGGTGTACCTGAGCCCCTTATAAGCGAGACCGAGAGTAAGAGTGGCACACGTTATACCGGGGCCTTCTAATTTGACTATAAAATCGACCTCTTTAGGAGCTTATTACTGCTTATTAACTTTTCACTTGACTATTACCCTTGACTTTAACTTTTTAGCTTTAATACCTAGCTTTATATAAAATACATAACTCAATATACATTACATATTATACCTTAAAATGAGCAGTAAATACAGTTATAATCAAATTTAGAAGGATTGATTACCCTAACACCCATAAGGTAGGAATTAGTAATGCTTTATTGTTTATAGAGTATCATATTGCGTTAAACTTGAATGTTTATATACTATAGCTATAAGAACTGTTTTATTATAACTGCTTTACCAGACACAGTGTTATGAAGAAACCACTTAGTTTAACTCTTATTATTAACAATTATGTTTTTTAATTTTGTTTTTCATAACTTTTTATTTATTTTTAATATTAATTTTATTATTTATTTTTATTATTTATTATTTATTATTTCTATTATTTTTATTAATTTTATTTATTATTATTATATTACTTAATTATTATTTAATTAACTATTTTAGTTATTAATTATTTAGTAACATAATATATACACCATTCACTATTCCAAATATTTACTTTGAAATCCAAATGCTACACACACATTATTCAATCATATGGTTCACATTACTCATATTTACATGATAGAACAATCGCTTACGCAATTAAGAATTAGTAGCTAAATGCACGCCGAGTGACTATACACTACTAACATTATATTGAATTTAGTAGTCGTGGGTAAGACTCATATTGCCCATATAAAGAACAACCTTCAATTTCCAAAATAGCAATTACCACACTCTCAACAACACCGAAACATCAGCTCGAGCGAATCCATCTTACCGGAGATATATAAAAAACGTTAATCGACTACTTCTTCCAAAGATCTGATTAAAGAGAATATCCCTACATATGTGACTCCTCATTCATATTCGACAAATTATAATAGAGCGACTACACGCAACGATCAGACGGCATCGCTAATGAAGGGTTAAAAATAAAACGAAAATGATTTGTCCATGTAGTGCCTGACGATTACTACATTTGCGAACCACGAGCCTCTATAAGTTTATCTATACAAATCAATCACAACATCTCACACTATAAGCTTTCCTTTAAAAAAATAGTGGGCTTCGTGCTCGTTTTAGGGCCATTTCTAGTTCATCATTACACATGATAAGATTCCTCTCACACAAGTATACACCACACATCACACACACACTACGATTATTCTATCCTCCTGTGTATACACACTCACGCACACATCTACACATAATAAAACATATCTACTAATAAAACTCTTGCTGAAATACATTCAAGCTTTTAATTAAACACTGAAATTTATATTTACTCATTCAAACATAACTAAAATTATTTCAAAGTTTCTTAAAACGTTCATAATAAATCATTCATTATCTTTGAACACAAGAATATATTTTAATGTTAATACACTTTTTGTTTATAAATTTTTATAACTATCTAAGTTTTAAAAATAAACTTTTAACTAAATTTTATGAAATTTTTATTAAAAAACATAATATTATAACGTACCTTAAAAGCAATAAATCAGTTAAAATCAGTAAGCTGATCAGCACACCTATATAGCAGAGGGCCCTGATACCTCTAAGACCATACACCAGGCCTATTGATCCAGGAGTTTCAATGAATCCTTAATTGACTTACTGAGACGTTCTTTACATCATCGTGGAAGTCCTCATTTAAGCATAACTTTTGAGTAGTAGACTGTAACTTATTTATTCCTAAAGAGAAAGGACGAACACTCACAAATTTTTCCGTGTTCATTTTCATCTCTCTTGCCATCATAACTTATAATACATGTCATTTTTTATGTAAGAATAGCTTATTTCTAAGTGCGAACTTTTTTATTTTTAATAAAAAATAACAATTATTTCTACGCTGACGCAGTTGAGTTAGACATTTACCACAACACTTTTAACAATAAGACCCAATATAAATCTATTATAAAATAAATTTTCATAAAGTATTTTTTTTAAATAATTCGGGTTTCATTTATTATTATTATTATTAATCTATATGTATAATTGACAATCCATTACACGAGAAATTACATAACACCAACCTATATATATATATATATAAACAATCACCGCCTCACCTTAACAGATAAACGAAACTAGATCACTCTTCTGTAAATAATGTTATGTTTATAGGTATAACCTTTTTGTATCCCGGGGGCGATTTAGACCTTGTCCAGGTGATGTCAAATAATATTATTATTATAACTGACCTTTTTCTCACTGTATAAAATGTTGGTGGCATAATAACTGACGTTAGGGCCTATAAATTTAGGCCTAATTTTTAGGATTAGCCTTTTATTGTCGAGTAATATTCTAATTTTAAATCCTAAATACAGGTCAAAAAGGTAATATACCAGTAATTAAGACAAAGTAAATCATTGTATTATTATATTTATTTTAAATAATAATTAATATTTCAAATCATGAAACAGCTGGATCTAGGTAAGATCCTTATTAAGCATGTAAGAAGGAAATGGTTTTCCTACTTGTGATTGGTCGGAGTTATCCTTATCTCTCTATAGTTCATAAGCTAACCACCAAGGGCTCAGCATGAGCCCCACCCGCAATAAACCAAATATTCTATATATAACATATATAATAAGGTACTAAGCCATAACTACCCTAGCACTACCTCACTGCTGTGTGAGCGTCCCCGCCCGTACATCCCCGTTCCGTCAGCGTGCGCCTCAGCAGGCGCAAATATTTCCACGCGTTCACCAGTCCCTGAATCACGCGTGCGTCATATCCACAGAGCAGGCGCAATATTTCCTAAAGCGTAACGTCGCCAAAGCCGTTAGTGATATTTACTTCATGTTAATCCTATTATGGTTATTTATTTTTATATAAATATATTTATCAAACTGTACACATGATGGATATCGGTAAAGTACTATCCATTTAAGCACTAAGTTAATGATAGGAAATTTATTTACCTTTCTTTGTAGAGTGGTCACGAGAGTAATCCTTATATTACTCTATATATGTACACTTCCTAGATATGATGACTTGTGATTCTGAGAATTTATTTATTATCGTGAGAGCTTATTATTTAGGTTTACGTATCATAGTAAATAAACATGTTTTTTCAATAATCCTGACCTTGGCCCTGTGATTGGGATTGAAAATTATATATATTTGAGAGTAATTCGTCGTTTTAAGATATCTAAAATATATATACTAAATAATCAGCCATTTTAAAAATCAATACTCGTTTATTGGAGCATTTATTGAGAGCTAGGATGGCAGCAAGTTCTCTGTATTATTGTAATAAAAGGATGTTCTAATTTTCAACTAAGTATTAATATATATATCATTATATGGCACGAGCATAACATATAATTTACTATACCTCAATACAAGACATTTTCCAGTGGGAAATCAAGATCCCAGGAAGTAGGTTTTCATTCCTCATTCTTATATAAAAGAAAACCGAATGGATTTGATTTTTCAGTGGTGCTACCAATCTCACATACCTGTTATAATAATAACAAGCGTATTTTTCGAGTGAGTCCAGATGAATTACTTTGTATATTATATGTATTATATACACATACTGAGAGTGGCTATTAAACAGAAATACTTTAACAGCTTCAAGACGAAAACGGTTATAATACCTGCGCACGCATACACATATTTGAAGAATAAATTACCGCAGCGATAAGCTAAACTTACTCTAAAGCATTTTTATAAAACCTACCAAAACATAATCAGTTTGTGAGAAGTTAGATTATGGTGAGGAGAGGTAAAATAAATGAAACAGCAGTTATTTAAACCTTACATTCATTATGCGATTCTACATTTCAGGCCTAACGCAGCTTAAATATATGTCAGAAGGTTTAAGTAAAATGTTTATTTATATAGCGCAGCTGAAGTAAAAACATAAGACATATGTGTTATCTAATAACGTAACCGTAATTCATTACATGTTATACCAAGAATACTACGCATTTAAAGAAAACCCTGATCGATGATCCTACGGTTTATCATCGACCTTCCATTTGATCGCACATGTGCCTAAAGACTTCCGTATAGAGTCACACTAAGATTCAATATATAACTATTTTATGTCTAACTAGTATTATAATAAATTAAAATGAATTGGAATATAGAACTGAAAAAAAGTTACAAAATTAAATATTAAATTTCATTTTTTAATTAATTAATTAATTACTTTATTGTTTTGAAGATTTTTAAATTTATCTTACCAAACATTCAGCTCTGTTTTTTTCCGTCATAAATTCCTTATCTTATCTAAGCATAAATAATTAATAAGAACTACTTACTTTTATTCACAGTTTAGCCTGCTTTGTTTATATATCTGAGGAATTCACTTGGAAGAAAAATAAACGTATATATATAACTCTATTTTTCTTATCGAGTACTCCTATCAATTGATTTACTAATATGATTGGCATACTTAAATCGCAAGAAAATTTATAGAAGAAGTTTATTGAGTTAAAATTTAATCATAAAACATTATGTGTAAAAATGTATATTGTAGTAAGAATATATATTATTAAAAGAATATATTATACACACTTAGTATTAAAATTCATGTGTTAATTAATCATATAAACCATTGTAAATAAATTTTAACACGTATATATATATTACTTATTTTAAGACCCTTATATATATATAATTAATATATATATAGTATATAATATATATATATAATTAATATATATTATATATATATAATATTATATATCTATATATTAATATTATATATATATAATTATATATAATTAATATTATATATATATATATATATATATTTTATATATATATATATATATATATATATTTTTAGATGAAACTGAC
Organism: Trachelipus rathkii; assembly: GCA_015478945.1. Taxonomy (NCBI): domain Eukaryota; kingdom Metazoa; phylum Arthropoda; class Malacostraca; order Isopoda; family Trachelipodidae; genus Trachelipus; species Trachelipus rathkii. The sequence continues at coordinate 9,964 of JABUQX010051976.1, forward strand.
GTATATCGTAGGCAAAACTATAATTTTAGTTAATGAAGCGTAAATGATTAATTTATAAATAATTATAATTAAATCCGATATATACATCGGGATTTTTTACTTTAATTCTAAGATATCTATAATAATATATTTACATGTAATTGTATAAGTAAGTATTAAAATAAAGAACCCTAGGTTCAAGGATATGAATAAAACTATGTATTTTTTACATAACGTAAAACTCAAAAAAGTTACGACTTAAAATAATTCTCGACCAATCACATACGAGGTTATATATAGAAAAAACTATAAGTATAGATATAACTTATACTCACGTCCTCAACTCACCAAGAAAGGTAAACATTTATCCTTCTTTACCAGCTTTAAAGAGGATCTTTATCCCATAGATCCATTTACATTAGTGTTCAGTTTGATATATTTATAAATAATATAATAAATACAGATTAAGGTAATATGAAGTAAATAACATAACTACGGGCTGGCCGAGTTACGACGGAATATTGCGACTCATGGCGGGTACGCAAAGCTCAGGACGTTAGGAACGTGAACCGGGGAAATATTAATTTGACGACGCTCTGCGGAGCGAACTGTATAACACACTTTCGGTCGCAATCAGGTTACGGGGCGGTAATCGCCTCTAAGGAAATAAGTTTTTGCGCTCTTGATTACGGTTTAGCGTCTCAAATCCTAAGTTACGTGAGTTCGGAATTCATGATGAGGATAAATTTATTATTGATTATCGTAGTCATTGGAGGTAACATTGATTATAATCAGTTCGAGTTGATTTGCGAGGTGATTGATGCTGCTCTTATTTGATCTGGAGTGTAATGGGGAGAGCTACTAATTGTTGAAATGATGAATTTAACGCTTGTTTTTCACTTAGAAAATCGACTCTAATGGTCATGGAGAAAAGATAACTTAATCTTATGTCATTATCACCTAGATATATACAAGTTAAGTGAGAATAATCGTTAAAAATCTTTATACTATCACATGAGCAATTTCTTATATAGAAGAATCTCTTTAACCTGATACCTAAATGACATGTTTTATCAGTTTGAAATATAATATTTATAAAAATAATATATTATAAACTGATAAAATAGTCTATACTGGAATTACTTTTGACCTGGATTAGGATTAAATTAGATCGTCGTGAATTACTCAAAAAAAGGCTTATTCACTAAATTTACGGCTCTATAAATACTTTAGGCTAATACGTTAGATTTATTGCCTATACTCTAACATTTTACAGAAAATAAGGTCAGTTTGAGAAAATATATTTTGACCTGAATTCTTAAGGCTTAATATATATCGCCCCGGTATACAAAAAGGAATATCCTACATAACTATCACATTTATTAATATTCAATGATAGAAGTAATGAGGTCAGTCTTTATTCGTTATCTGTAAAGGAGTTAGCTGGATTATGTATTTTAGTGTTTTTCTTCAGTATGATGGATTTGTCAATGTACATATTATAGTATAATTAAATAATATAAAATCAAGAATAAGAATAAAAACAAATTATATTTAAAAAATAACTAACAAGTAATATAATTTTTATAAATTAATCACTAATTTGAATGAGTAATAATATAAATGTAAGTGAATAATTGTTATTTTTTAAATAAGAACTTAGAATAATATATAATTTTAAATAAAATTAATACATATGATTTAATATGTATTATTAGTTAACTTTCCAGTGGCTATTTTTTTGTTCATTATTTTATTAATAACTTATATTACTGGGCCTAAAGAATAGATGTATAAAGGCAGTAAGATATCAATACTAGTAAATCAAAAAACGTGGCATATATTAGCCTGTGAGTAAAGATGAGTGAGGGTTAGCTAGGGGCTGTATACCTTTACTGATATTTACTTAGTATATTGGTATTATTATAGGTAACGTAAAATATATGTTTTTAATAAATTTCATTAAAATTTTGGTAATAAAGTATTATTATTTTAAAAACTTAAAACAATAATAAAATTTATAATCAAAAAAGTATTAACTAGTTAATAATAAATTCTATTTGTTCAATAAGGTTAATAGAATATCAATGAAAAACAGTTTTGACTTTGAATAATATTTAGTTATATTTTATAAATTACAGAATTATAAAAATTAAGTTAACCTATTTTTTATAAAACTATAATAAAAATGTTTTTATTAATATAAACTTTATAATACGTTAATATGATATATGTAGTAATGTGAGAAGGATTGTGGTGGTATGTATGTGGGCGTGTGTTGTTGTGTGTGATGTGTAATAGTTAGTGTGTGTAGTTGTAGTGTGTGGTGTGTGTGTGGTAAAGTATAATATCTTAGTGTTGTAAGTAAATCTGGGTGGTGTGAGTTGTAAGGTTATATATATCTGCGTAGTGTATAAGTAAATTTAGTGTGAGAGGTATATAGATAAATCTGTGTGTGACTGTGTGAGTGTAAAAATGTAAGTATCTATGGGCAAATGTAAGTGTCATAAGTAGAATGTGTGTGTGGTGTGGCCGCATGTTAGTATATTAAGTGTAAATGTAAGTGCTATTAGGTATATAAATTGTAATAGTGGGTACATATAGTGAATGTGTGATGTTATAAGTGTCATAGTAGAATAGTGTACATAAAAGTGTTCATTAGAGAGTGAATGTTAGTTGTATCTAAATTAAATATAATAAACCATTAAGGCAATACTAAAAGGTTGATAAAGTTATGAATAATAAATTATAAATAAATAAAATAATAGCAAATAAAATAATAAATAGAAATAATATAAAAATAATAAATAAAATAAAATATAAATAACTATAAAATTATAATAAATAATAATACTAAAAGTATTTAAAACAAAATAAAAAACATAATGTATTAATATAAATATATGAGTTAAAACTGAGTAAAACAAATAAAGTTTACAAATGCCATCAGTAAAATAACTAATGAGTAAATAGTCAAGTAAATAAATAATATAATTAGAGAGTTTCTTAAAGCAGTAAAAACAGTAAAACAAAAGCATACTAATTACACCCTTAAGGTGTAGGTTACACCTCTTAATGATTTAACTGATTATTACTGCTTATTAAAAGAGGTAATGTAAATGTATATGAGGTTTAAAGCGGTAAAGCAGAAAGTTAAAGCAGTAAAGCAGTAAAAGTTAATAAGCAGTAAGCAGTAAAACAAAAGGATACTAATCCCTTAGGTGTTCGTTTATTACCTCCGGCAACTATGATTGAGAGTGGTTTTCGCGTCTCTGTTTAGGGTTAAGTAATGTTGATAAAAAATATGTTAGAGCTTAATAAGTACAGTTAAGAAACAATATAAGTTATTAATAGACATGAGATAAATAAACACTGGTTAAGCATGTCAAAAACTATATAGAGTTATTAAAGAGCAGTAATAAAACAGTAAAATAACTATACAAGTCAATCATTAATATGTATTCCACCCTTATATGTTAGGATATAAACTACACTCTATTTAGATTATACATGATATTTACTGCTTTAAGTCCTTAAATGAGTTAATTAATGTTTTTATTAAATAAATAAATTTATCGTATAAATTTATGTATTTTTTGCCTGAACTAGTCCTTGCAATTTATTTTATAAAAATTTTAATACACCTTCATATTTATTCCTTAAATTGAAAAGTGACGTAAAATATAAAGATGTCTGTAATGAGTTATAGTTTTAGGTTAAAGAAAGAAGAAATTAATATAAAATTAGTATTTAAGTGCCTAAAATATTACGTATAGTATGGGCTAAAATTAGACCCATGTAGTAATAAGACGTAGCAAAAGGATTGTATCCGTGTGTTTAATACGTGTTAGGTATATAGTGTAATAATGTAATAAGTATAGTTAGTGTATACTATGGTGAGTAGTAAGATGTGCTCATATAAACGAACGTATAAATGATAATGGTAGAAGCCGTAAGTGCGGCAATGTGGTGTACAGAAGTGGTACATGATATATGGTGTTTGTATGCTGGATTTTCTCCGTATATACCATGCGATCACATAACGGCTCTTAAATAGCAAAATTTTCCCATTGAACTCCATGGCTGTCAGATCTCTTCAAGGGCTTGTCGGATGTCGAGTTATAGGTTTATCGGTGAGGGCCTAATTGTTGACTAATAGGTGTGGCTGGGATTGTAAGTTATGATCCATCTCTCTTAGTATTAGACTTTATGGTATTAAGGATTTTTTATAAGGCATAATAGTTGATGTTAAATTTGGTTATTAAGGTTTTTGTTTTATCCAGGGTGAGGCTTGAAGTGTATTTATTATATATTGGTTTGTTAGAGTTTATTTATTTATAGGCATTAATTATATGTGATTCTATGTAAAATTATGTCATGTTTTTACGTAAATTGTTTCAAGGTCAAGGCCGAATAAGTATTGTCTGGTTCCTATACATATGTTGATGAGACTTCAATAACTTAGTTATATAAAACTCAATAATATATATAAATATATTATAATATATTGAATGCATTTACTATAGATAAGAGTAAATACTATTAATACTAATTGTTTTTTCGTCAAAGTATTATATCTTATATAAATGCTTATTACAATTTATATATATAATATTTATATATATATAATATATATATATATATATATATATATATAACCTTAGGAGCTATATCTCTAGCCTCTTCGATCTCCCTCTATCTTCTTCTCTCAATATCTCCGTCTCTCACTATCTCTCTCTCTCTTCTCTATTTACTTCATTCATCTCCTCTCTCTCTCATTCTCTCCGTTCTTACTCATATATATCTATCTCTCTCTATCTCTATCTATTCTCTCTCTATCTTTTAGGTACCCCATTGCTGTTTTATTCTACCGTAATAATAAGTACTCTAAACGTTGTTAGTATCGTCTGGACGAAAAACCTATTACCTAAAAAAATAAAAATAAAAAATAATTAAACGTATTACATTACAAATACAAATAAATAATACTTACAAATATAAAAATAATTAAAATAATTCAAAATAAAAATGAATATATATTAAATTTCAAATAATAATAGATAATATAAATTTTTCGAAGTCAAAGTAGAGAATAAACTAATTAATAACAACGGTCTTACCATACGTTGACTTTAATATTATTATACGGTTACGATAATTCAAAGATTTCGTTATTCACGTGGCGATTTTCACAATTCGAGAGATCACCTTTAAAAACTAGAAAAATAATTGCAAATAGGTAAATATTTAAAAATCGTTTAATCATGGCTTAAGGAAATTCATATAATAAACTATAATATATATATGGGCTTATATGTATTTCATTAACAGCAAAATATTATTTTTTCAATCAGATATCTCAAAAACTCTATCATAATATGCTACAGGGGAAGGAATACATGTGCTGGATAGTTAGCTCGCGCGAGAGCATAAGGTCTAATCATGTGTGTATATATGCAGTATATATTAGAGGTAAAAGTAGAATATATAATTAAAGAATATAAACAGGGTTCGTTTATGAAAACAATAACGCTAACAGCAAAAAAGATACATTTCTGGAATCCTTGTAAAATTTTACATAGGAAAATGTAAAAAAAAAAAAAAAATAAATAAAAAATAAATAAAATAAATATTGGCTATTTTTGTTTTTTTAGGAGCAGGGGGACAATAATATATATATATATACTATAATATATATATATATATATATATATATAATATATATATATAATTATATTATAATATATATATTATATAGTATATATATATATATATAATATATATAATATATATAATATATAATATATGTAATATATTTGTAAAGGTATTACCGGCAATGTAGGGGGTTTGAGCCACCAACGGGGAACACAAGGGGGGAAACGTTTTCCATACCCGTAGGGGAGCGGGTGGAGGAACCCCCGTGACACCAAAATACCAAAGAGCGGGGTTCCGGAGACCCTCCGCAGGAGGGGGGGAAATTATAGTCCTACCCCGTCGTTCCACGGAAGGCCGAGAGACCCCGACTCTGCCATCGGTGGCGGTATACCCTTGGGGTTATTCTTTAGTAAAGAAACAAAAGCAAAATTTAATAGAAGTCTATTTATTTTAACGAGTAACCAGATTAAAAGTCTCTAAATAGGCTATCTAATCATATTACTATTAATTAATCTACCAATTTTTTTTATTTTTTTTACATTTTCCTATCTAAAATTTTACCAAGAAGTTCCCAAAAATGTATTCCTTTTTCGCTGTAGCTATTGTAGTTTTTGAGATTTTTTTTAATTATTTTTTTTTTTTACATTTCCGCACTAAAATTGGACGGGCAGCATTTCCAGCAATGTAATTCCTTTTCCCTGTATGCTATTGTAATTTTTCAAAATTTCTCAAATTCATTTTGTTTTTAACTGAAATATACATCTTTCCTTATATATATATATATATATATATATATATATATATATATATTATATATATAATATATATAATATATAATATATATATAATATATATTACTATATATATATATATATATATATATATATATATATATATATAACTATACTAACTAAGTTCGGCTTGTCTTTTCAGGATTTTTTTATTTTATTTTTAAATTTTTTTTTACTTGGCCATATTGTTTACAGTATTTTAAGATGATCACAATATAACCTACTTGTATTAATCTCTACCGTGAAGTACAGTATGGATATTGTCAGAAGTGTGTTATAATTTGAGAATTAGCATTGACCCTCTAAGGACATAATTGGTGTGGGGACGGAGCGTCTCTATATCTATCAGGTTGATCCCGCTATAATTATCTTTTTTGTTATTCTGTCCCGAACCCCGTTCATACCGGTGGAGATTCTTGCCTTTTCTTCTAAATAAGAAACGCTCCTGAATCTGTCATTGCGGTAGTTGCGACTAGCACTTACTCGTAATTGCCACTCATACAGGCGCCTCTAAAATATGTGTGATCGCATGATAGCGTTTCCTCTCTTAATTAAAAAATGTTGATATTGATAGACCGGGATGGATGTGGTCTTGAAAGAAGCCAGTAATCAGTATTTCCAGAAACCTTATATCGGTGTCGCATAAGAGTATGAGTATATACCTGATATATATATACCATTCTGGCTTTCTAACATACTGCTTATATCATCATATTTGTCCTATTTAATATTGAGTATTATAACATGCCGTCTAATTTTGTAATTAGATGATCTAAAACTGAAAGGTAAGGGTGAGGAGGGAGGGGTTAGATATACCGGTTTATCCGAGTGCAATCTTTTTCAATAGATGATTTATATATTAATATTTATTTCACTATAGATTACACCATAACATGTTATGTAATCTCTTTCTTGCACGCCGAGTGTTAATACGTACTTGTTTCCGAATACTGCTGTACTGGGATGGTATAGTACTCTATTTTCTTCAATAGACACACTTTAATTGTGATTTGCTCTTTCTTTGTATTACCTCATCGCACCCCCTCATTCTTATTTGCCCTCGTGTTCTTGTAGATCGATTTTCTCCATTTTGAATTTAGCAATAAATTAGTTTAGTTCCTAGGGGTCGGCTATTTGGTGAGAACAACATAAATTGTGTTCATGCGACCTGGTCTAGGCATGCAGCAGTCAGTCGAACCCTGGTGCGTAACAGCTGATGGGAAGATGCATTAAATGTGAGAATATTCTTTGGAAGTTTTTGTATATATCGAAAGACCATTTAACCCAGTGACTGACTACTAGTTCTGTTTTATTGGTATTGACATAGTCTTGGCTATTATTTCGTAGAGTGAATGATCATTTAGTAAGTATTCGTTGGTTGGCTTAATTTGGAAGAAAACCAGTCAAGGAAGTGAGCATGTTCAAACATCTTATCATGCCGGTTTTTATTTGAAAATCACAGATTTTTAATATTTGATACATAATAGACATCTATAAAATATTAATTAAAGCAGGATATGTAATAATGTACATCATGCGAGAAAAATGAGTGGAGGTGCTTCAGAAAATAGGATATTCATATTTACCAATTATTTTTCTTAAAAACCTTGGGATCGACAGGTTGTGGGTTTAAACATTAGTTTTCATTTTTGGGATATAACATATTGCTGATGTGGGACTTCTGATAGGTAACTTTATGATCTTTATGAGTTTCATGGTATATAATTGATTTGTTGATAATAGATAATATCGTGTTGATAACAACAGATCCTCCGTAACTACAAATAATGATTATCGCAGTTAACCATTTGCGTGCCGTAATCCATCATATGTACATAGGACAAGCCCAACTGAAAAAGCGATTTAAAACACAAATAATATAGATTTATAGATTTATTAAATTAATGAATCATAATTATTATCAAATCTATGACAGTTTATCTTAATTAGTTGAGGTGCGTTTGAGAGAGCGGAGAGCATTACATAATGCGTAGGAGAAGAATTATAAAAATACATGGATAGGAATCTTGAAATCTATTGAAATTATTCTTTTTTTTTTAGCTTAATATTATTTAACTAACAACCTCACCTGGTCATATTCAATATTTTATTGATAGTTAAAGAAGAAGGGGTTTTTGAGATCTGCTCTGTTGATTTATTTTCCTGCAAGATACATATTAGACTATTAGAACTTATATAAAGAGTCCCTTAGAGGCAATGATATTTATATTCAGTATTATGAATTGATAGACGCAAAAAAAATATAGAGCGCCATGGAACTCTTTTGATGGGAAGTCACCATTGTGGCTATCAGAATATATAAATTTATATTCTTCATCTCATTTAAATTCATGTAGACGTACATTGAATGTGTGGAGACTATACTGTACAGCAAGAGACAAGAGAAAAGCACAGGTACATGTAGTCAATGGAGCGAGTATGTAATCACAATGTCTAAGGAGGAACTCAATGTTCTGTTCGAGTGGAGATAAGTTTACTATGGGATTAATTACACTATAGGATGGCTTGGTTCTTAGATATAAACATTTATAATCATATCATATCACAACATTACATAACACTACAGTAAGTGAGCACATTATTAGATCGTATTGCGGAGCTCTTATATATTAGCAATCACAGCATTGAAACTTTATAGGTGTCATAAATTATTAACATTAACTTATCTTATAGTTTAAAGCAGGTTGACTAGGATACAATCTTATGATTCTTTCGGCGATATTAGTTCAGGATTTTTTCAAGCGTGAAAGTTATTATTAGTCATTTATGGTATTTATCCAACTTTGTGAGGTATTATTATTATTTTATTTACTGTATGTCTGTATCATATTACTATAGCTCTTAGTTGCCTTAGATTCTGTTTTTATTTATCTACTCACTATACTGGGTTTATATTCATCATGATCTATTATTTGTATTTTTGTACTATATTATATAGGGTAATAAGGTTATGAGTTTGCGGAGTTCTGTAATGTCGATATATTTTTTTTTGATTAATCGGTTTTTTTTATATCTTTTGTATTACTGTAATAGTATTATATATTATAATCAGTGGTGATTCTAGTCTCTAATTAATATATAACTTTCATCTCATTAACTCATATAATATTATATATATATACCATATTTTTTTTTATTTTTGTTTGTTTTATATTATGGTTTATTTAATAGGCACTTATCTATTAGTTTTATATAATAGGTTACGTTTATGGTATAATCTCCTCCCAGTTAATCTGTGTCTTACTTATCATTATCTTCTATACTATACGTTATATATATTTTATATATATCATATATTTATTTTATATATTTTATTATCTATATTATTCTATTATATATTTATATTATCTTCTTTATATATTATTATATAATCACTTATTATATATATCTAACTATCTTCGCTGTCTATTGTTGTATGTATTGTTATATCTTATATTATGGTAAGCAAATTTCTAGTCATAAAATTTGGCATTCTAACGGCCCGTAAAAGCGGCCTCTCATATATTTTTCTGAGGTACTATCCCGCCCTTTTTTATTACATTACTCGCAGCAGTTACACCGACGCTCTTCCCTTTATTCACGTGTGATATTTATCCCTGCATTTCACTCATTACGCCTACGTTGCCTATTGCACTTGGTTATGTGGCTTACCTTCATATTTAAGCTTTTATTATTATTATTTATATAGTGCCTTTATGTATTAATTAAAGATTTCTTTTATTATGAGTCCTTTCCTCATATTTATTAATGCCTTAGGCCTTCTACAGTATTTACCTCACTATAACACTAGTCACAATTTTCACTTTAGCCTTAATTTCACAGACCACCGCCGGTCACTCCTCTACTTGAGCTAACCCCATACATTTTATCCGTAGCACCATAGGGTTATCATTTTTTTACATACTTCTCATGCCACCGCGCTTCTACTTCCTCCCTATGGCTAGTCACTCCCTCTTCACTCTATACTCTTTTCTATATATCTATTATATCTCTCCTATTAGTATCTCTCATTATCTATCTCATTATCTCTTCATATCTTCTATTATATCTCTATATATCATATCTCTTCTTATCATTTAATTATTAAGTAATCTCTATCTCATCTTATATCTCTCTTCTCTATCTCTCTCTATCTCTATATAAATATATTAATATTTCCCGCTTTCTTTCTTTATTTATTTCGTGACCTTTATTTCCTATTATTGGTCATTAGTCCATATATATTATTCTCTTAGCGTCATGGCTCATTTTCCATAAGTCTTCCTCACCAGCCTTTTATATTGTACTTTTCCCTAAGACTACGTGAGCCGTAGTTACCTCCCTATAATATATGGCCATTTATTATCCCGGCCATCGGTACCTAATATATTTTTTTTATCACTTCTCTACCATCATTTAATTTCCCTTCGACACTACTTTTTTAATTCTTTGCAAAAAATCATTTCACACTTTAAAAAAGATGTTCTAACCGATATTTATCGATCTCTAATAACTTATTACGAAACGTAGTCGATGTCTAATTGCGATTCTTTATTTTTTTCGATTATTCTTCATAATGAGCAATAGTAGACTTATGTCCCTCAAAAAGTTCTTTTTTTTTTATTTTTAACACTATCTATTTCATCTTCCCCCAAGATTAAATAGCAAAGATGTCAAAGAGTCAGGGTCTCATTCACGAGCCTCACATGCCGGGGGATTCGTAACGGGGGGTGGATCTATTCGTCCCTCCCTTCTAGTCTCCTTTTTTGCCTCATGGGCGCTCGGGTGGCTCCCCGTCGGCTACGGGAGGGTCCCCTCAATCTTATATATTATAAAGGTGAGGGATCAGGGAAGAACGAGATGAGATTAAAAGGAGATTAACCATGAGGTAGGGAGCAAGATTTTCAACATGATTTACCTACGAAAGAGGCATACGATGGTGGCAAGCGTTGTCTCTTCTTTTATTGGACGTTTTAAGTTAATAGCGGCCCTCACAGCTGCGTGGGGAGCACCCGAGTAGCCTGGTGGGGGCAGTTTTCGGGAGCCTCGCGGGGGGGTTGTTCCGTATAATTCTTTCCTGAGCGAGTCTGATATTTTTAGTGTAACATCCTTTAAACGCGGCGAAAGTTGCCTATATACCTATGCTCTATGAGTGGGGAGGGATATATTACTCACGTTAGGTTATTATCCGTGTTTCACTATACTCATCGGTATATATGCCCGATATCTCATTATTTTTTGCCGTGATCCCTGATCTTTTTTTTTTCCTCACTGTGGTGTCTTAAATATATGCCATATCACCCATTAGTTATGCCTTACTATTAGTCGGAGGTGATTGTTGTTCTCTTCATTATCCTTATCACTATATTTCGACTATCACCTACATCTTATATCTCTTATCTCTCTATATTATACTATACTCGTTATATATCTATATATCTATATATCTTATCATATCTTCTATTTATATATATCTATATCTTTATCTCTATCTATCTTTTATCTATCTTTAGCATTCAATTACTCTCTCTATCTTATATATATCTTATATATCTATATAGTCTATATATCTCACTATTCGCTACTTATCTTACGATTCTTATCCCCTTACACTCACCCGCTATCTATATCGCTCTCGTGCTCTATCCTATCGCCTCCGCCCGCCACTTATGGCTCATTTTACCCCACTTTCTATCTTTCATATCTCTATTCTCTAGTTATATATCTACTCTATATTATTATATTCTCTACTCTATTTCTCTATACTCTACTATATTATTATATCTTCTTATATATATAATATCTTATCTTCTTCTCTACTAACAGTATATATCTAATTTCATATATATATATTTATTATATATTATTATAGATTTTTTGACACCAGTCAACCGCCAATGATACTATGACAGTATCCCTCCCTAGGCTCAATTGAGTTGCCTTTCACTATTGTATATATTTGGCATTTTTATTCACACCTGGCTGGATTGTCACTCGCTCTACCCCCTTGAATTTCACATTTTACACACCACTATTGCTTTTTTTTTCAGCATCACCTTCTGTATTGCATATACTCTACTCTGGGACTCATGGTGACTCGCCGCCTGAGGTACGCGCGACGCCCCTGAGTGATTCCCTGTTAGCAAGCACGGGCTTGCCACTATATTGTCCAGCGAGACGCGTACTGGCGCAGGGTTACTTTAGTTGACTCGGCATATTTTCACTGTCATTTTAATAATGCAGTCCAGCAGCCGTCCCTCACTATAACTAGTACATTTTACTTTTCGCCTTATTGTAATAAGTTGCATACATTAGTCACTTCATATTATTTCTTTGATCTCCTATGTGACGCTACATATTTTATTATCGCACTACTTTCTTTGCACGATTTATATCACTATTTTAAATTGACCCTTTATCAGTTGGTACCATATATAATAACTTTCATATATCACTATATTATATCTATAGTTGTAAGTGCGTTTTCACAAATAGAACGTTGTATACTAACTCATTATAAAGATAGATTACTCTTTCGATCTCTAGGTTATGGCAGTATAGGGCATTGATACCTAATCCCTCTTTACCTAATACATATTTTCTTTTTATTCCTATAGTAGGTAGTAAGTATTTTACATATCTCACGTATCCAATATCCCACACCCCACTTATTACAGTAGCGAGACTGGTGCTGTTATCACTACTATCACATTTAATCCTTATTATAGAGATTACCATGGTATATATATATATATTTATAAAGAAATTATTTGTAGTTATTTTTTTTTTTATTTTATTTAAATTGTTTTTAGTGATATATACATTTTATGTTTATAGTTTCAATTAACTAAATAAAAATGAATTAAATTAGAAATAGCATACCTTACTTATTGAAATTAGACTTGTATACTATATATTTATGGTGAATTAATACTATTGATATTTGTTTATTGAATTATAGAATATATCATACGTTCATATTTTTTAAGGATATTCCAATATTTTATGATATGCTTATATCTAAAAGATTATTACGATTGTTATAGACATAAAATATTAATTATCTAATATATATATTAAATATATTATTATTCTATTATATTATATCTATATTATATATATATATTATATAATTACTATATTATATTAATATTTAATATATTAATTTATATAATATATATAATATATAATATCTATATTTTCTATTAATATATATTATTATTATAATATATATATAGCTATTATATTATATATAATATATATATATATATATATATACTTAAATATTATTATTATATATATAATATATATATATTATTAATTATATAATTATATAATATATATTATATATCATATATTATCACTATATATATATATATATCATATATATTAATATATATCTGTATATTATTCTATCTCTATTTATATATATATATATATCTTATAGTATTTATCTTAGCACTTTATTTTGCAGTATCATCATTATTTATTGTATTTTTTCATACCTACCTTCAGTACTAGTTTTCATACACTGCATTCTCTCTTATATATCTTATAGTATTTATATATATAATATTTAATAATATCTATTTATTATTATCATTATATTTATATCTATATATTATATATATCTATATTTATATATATTATATATATCATATTATATATTATTATTATATATATATATATATATATATATATACTTATATCTATATATATCTATTATATTTATTCTATATACTATATATATATATTTATCTGGTTATCAGCCTTTACTTCGAGCTTATGCGTTTTCCTTAGAACTGATGCTACTAACTGATAATAAGTATCTTGTTAAATTAGATGAGGACCATTTAGTTCGGAAATATTCATTATATATATAGCGTTATTTAATATTTCATTAATTTATTTATATATGTTAAAATAAATTAATATCCTATTACAAGAAGTATGACAAATGGCATAGAAAGGTAAGCGCTTAGAGTTGCAATTATTTTTTTTTTATATATTTTTTTTTTTAATAACTAAAACTCATGAATACCTACCAGGTAAACTGGCGATGGAACGAATGGGTCTCTCTGCCTTATGGAGTGGAACGATGGGCGCGTCTCTATTCATAATATGTTATGTGACAGAGAATACAGAAATTATAGTGGTGTAGCCAGTTGTATTGTTTAAAACAAGAGTCTTCTCTGAAGATATAATTTCCTGAAATTGATGAATACATATAGGATATCATTGATTAGTAGTAATAGGAAGCGTATACATATTACTTTAATAATATACTGTTTATGCATTTAAGTTTGTATTCTAGATTTAGGATAAGATGCTATACAGTCAATTATAATTGCGTAATTACGACTTTTATAAAGAAATTAAAAATAATAATTTTATTATCTAGAGACTGAGTGAATTAATTATTAAATTATTTCTAGGAAAAAAAATAGATTCATTATGCAGATGACAATAATTTATAAGTATTGAAGTATCAGGAGGAAACTATTTAGTCAAATGAATCCCATAGTCGGAACTGACTGCGTTCACAGTTGGAAACAATTAAGCGAGAATACTAGATCAGTTCTTTCAGTTTATCGAATAATGATAGCTGAAATCTAGATCTATCAGTGGCTATAGCTTTAACATTCATAACCTATACAAACCTTAGCAATAAAACGATATATATACTGCTAATAATAATAACAGCAAAAATATAATTAATAAAAGCTAAATCTATAGCAATATATACCTATGTTAATTATATATAATATATATTTATATTTATTAATATCATATATATTATTTTATATATTATTTACTTCTATATTCTGATGTATATTGTTATTTACTATATGATATATTATACTATTTTATTATATTGTTGATATCCTTATATATTATATTTATATTTTCTATAAATATATATTATATTTTATATATTATTTATTTATATAAATTTTTGTAGATAATGCATATTTATCTTTATATTAGAAAATAATTAATTTAATAATGCTAAAATAATATTTTTTAATTCATGAACTAGGAGATCTCTCTAATCAACTCATTTTTACTAATGGGTTAAATACGTAGAAGGTTGCTTGGAACCTATTTATATATATATATTATTTAAGGTACTCTGAGGTTGATTAGGATCTACTTTACTATGCCTCTATATTATTCCTTTTTTAAGACTGTGATTTTATCACTATCTGGCTGCATGGGTGCACTTGGCCTTCCTCCGTGTGACGGACCTATCCGCTATAGTCAATTTTTTTATTCTTATACTTTACGGCTTTTGAGTCTCGTTTTGGACTCGTTAACTTCTTCCTTAGCCCCCCTAACTACACCCCTGCATAACTTTAGCCTCGCCGACCTACTTATGGACCTACCTTGCCACCTGCATTTATTCTACATCCGACTCTCCGTTGGTACTATAATATATATATATTCTATTTTATCTATCTACTAATTATTATTATTATCTATTCTTACTCTTATTAAGATTTGTTTAATATTTACAAAATCCCTCAGCACACACCTTTAATATTCATATATATATATATCTTATATTATCTATATTCTATATTTATATATTATCATTATCTTCTCTTCTTCTCTACTCTCATTACTCTTTCATCATATATCTCATATCTTATTACTCTACTCTTATTATCTCTATCTGTATCAACATATATTTTATCATTCTCTAATATATGATTCATACCCCGCTTCAAAGGCCAAAAACTATTGCTCTTAGTACGATGATACAAACTTGTTCTTCTCTTCTTTCCATTACTATATTAAATAAGTAACTCATATCTACATTCATAAATAGTATTTAACGATTGACTGTAATAGGCTACTATATATCATATATAACATAGATTAACGACAGTCTTTTACAATATTTAATACTCGAAGTTATTTTGCATTATAGCCTTCGAATCCATTCTTTTAGTAACGTTTATTCATCATTTAACCTGGAAAAATATTACACCTTACAAAAATTTAGCATGAACGTTGGTTGGGTTCCAGGTCTACTGGGTACTTGTTTGTCCTTGTTTTCTCTTTTCGTTGCTCAATTAAATGATACACATATGTTCATTTGTCCAGTAAGAACGCGATTGTTTAGAAGTTACCCTCACTTTGGGTTTGTCTATGCTTGGTCTTAGTTCACCTATGTCTTGTCAGTTGTAGTTTCTTTGTATTTGTGTGTTCTCTTTTTTATATGTTGCAGTTTATTTTTGTAGTACGTTTTGCATTTTTACTTGCATTTCATTTTTTCTGATTTTCTCTATAATCTCCATCTCTTTTTCCTTTAGGCCGAGAGTATTTTGTGGTTTCGTTAATTTATGCCTATAATTTGAACTTTTATCAGATGTTAGTGTTTTAAATTTGTTATTACTCAAACTAATTAGTGCATTACATTGATGGTCAGTACTGTCATGATAAATAACATACGATAACGTGTTGACTTATATTATCATATTATTATATATACTCATATTATTATATTATATCTATTTATTATATATTAATTTATCTCTAAATTTTATTTATATCTATTATCTATTTTATATCTTATATCTTATATCTTAACTTATATATATAATATCATATTTTTATATCATATATATTTTATATTACTTAAATTTCTTTTATATTCTTATATTATTTTTTATTATAATACTTATATTAATTATTATACTTCTATATCTTTATATATACTTCTACTTTCGTAGTCTGCATGGAACCCCTGCTGTGGCCTGAACATAGGCATTTCCAGCTGAGTTGATTATGCTTCTATGTGGTTACGAAGAGCGAACACATCCTATAGTGCTTATATAGTCAACGTCAGTATCTTTTATGTCACCTGACAAGTACTACGTCATTGCAGGTATACGAAATTATTGTCAATAAGGTATAATACGGAGAAAATGATTTCCATTCACATTATAGCCAGACCTCGGAATCATTATGACATCATCGTTCATCTCCGTTAGACAATGCCATATGTTATTTTATATTTGCAAGATGTCTTAACTCACTGCTGTTATATCGTTACTCTCTGCGGAGGTAAGGTAATGGCATCTTCGAATACAGTTTCCAAGAACCTCACGCTTTTGATATTCTATAACTGTGTGAAACTCGGTACTTATACTTTATATTTAAATCCATGAAAGTGTGGTTCTTTAGGAAACAGTAGCTTACGGTATGACAATAACATAATGGCATTTACCTACTGGAATGCACCTTTGAGGATATTTACTATTATATTATCAACCAAGATCATTGAAAAGCGAGCGGGATCATGGTTACCTTCAACAATCGCTGGCGCGACGTTTGCATAAGGGAAGTACGAGGAAAATTAGCACTTTGGTCACTAGCGCGACTTCTGAACCATTGACAAATCTTTTAGCGTGCTATCGGGCCTATGTAGACAATGTTAACAGAAGTCTAACAGTTCCAGGCTCGGTCGCGAGCAGCGTCAATATCTCCATCAGGGAAATCATGTGGGTTATTTGAGACGAGTTGGGTCCTCTAACAGCTCTTTTCACGATCCCTCTGATTCGATTACTCATTGGGTATTCTTTTCTTATTTTATTAGACATCTCAATTGTCGCAAGGTTGCGCCTTGGATAGGCCAGTCTGTTTTCTCTTTATGTATATAACCTTTTCGATTCGAATCAGGTGGTGTTTTTTGCTGTTCGGTTCGGTCGCACTATGCTTTGTTTTGTGTTGGTAGCTTCTCTTGCACTATACCCAGGACAATCCGCTCCGCGGACACCATATACTCCATTGCTGGAATCCTTCTCACGGGAGCTCTTCAATCATGTCTTCTTGGAATTTAGGATTCTTTAAAACGTTTACAGATTAGTTTCTTTCTTCACACTGTGATAATTCAATTATAACAGGGGACTTTTGGTATAACATCTTCAGAGATGGTGTTTACGTTATGATGGAGAAGGAATGAAGGAGTGGTAGAGAATCTCTTCACTGCTATCACTTGTCCTATATCGGTCGACGCTTATCAGTATCAATCATGCATCGTCGATCCATCCTTGAGTCGATTCGAGTGGAATTTTTCTCTCAGTCACCTTTGATTCATCATATATTTGATCTATCTTCTTAATTGCTATTTTCTTATTTATATAGCTATTTAAAGTTATAATTTTCACAGCCCTGCTGCATTACTTGGTCTTCATTCATCCAAGATTTTTGAGCTATTTCCTAGTAATAATTATATCTACTGGCTTTTCTATTTTATTCATTTTATATTTATTTATCTTAATATTTATAGTTTACTATTGTTCGCTGTCACTATACTCTGTCTATATATATGAGAGTAGTGTTTCACATTACTCATTTCTATTCGTTATTCCTATCTTTTTATACCTTTTCTTCATTTCAGGATAGGAATTTTCATTAGGCTCGATTAATTACTTTATTATTAACTATATTATTATTATATCACAATAATATAATATTACTATATATTATTTTCTTCTTTATATATTATACTATATATTATAATATTTTATATATTATATTTTTATATATTAATTATTATATATTCTTTTTATTTTCTATTCTTTATTTTTTAATATATTATTTTGACCGTGGTGTTCATTAATGGCATTTGGAGTTAATCTCCTGTTTTGGAGGGTTTAGTTCGCGTGATTTAGGTGAGAGCGGTCTTTCGTCTTTACTTTATATGTGATAGGCCGGTCGTATATATTATAGGGTTTCGTTTATTGTAGATGTTGTGGGGATTGTTGTTTGGTCGCGGTGCGTCGTCGTGCATGTATTATGGGGCATCGGTGTTTCAGCGTGGTCGTAATAGTTGATTGAGTAGGATTCCTGTACTTGTGTGCGGTTGCGGGAGGCAGCCTCTGTCTTTAGGACTTATATGGATATATTGACGGCCGTCTATCAAGCTTTTAGGGATTCTCTGGGCGTGTTAGTGTCTGCGTTTGGTGTAACCTTCTGATGTACCGTTGTATGCCGTGTGCACGGTGTGTACGACTCACTCGAGTCGCACGTGTTCTTTCCTACTTAATCGCCGGGTGCGCCTCAGGTGAGTATGTGCATCTGTTTCATTTAGCATCTCTGTCTTATGACTGCTGAGTTTTACTGACTAAGTACTCGGGTGGGGTTAGCCACGGGCTAGAGTTTAGTGACATGTACATCTGGCAGCATGTGACTGCAAATCAGCGTTGGAAGCGAGCCTTTACACGTGGTACATTACTGATGCAAGCCTAGTCTCTAATATCTTTATGTGTGGATGGCATCTGGGCTGCACTCGCGACGATGTTATGCACAGCCACGCACCATAATAGCAGACGAACTTATGGAAGTCAACGCGAGACAAGTGTGTTAATTTGAATCTTAAAATTAACTTGAGATTATGTATTAAGTTAATAATCGTTCGTGCTTGGGCGTTGTATATGCATAACTGTTTTGTTTCGGTACCGAGGCCGCTATTATAACTTTTTGTAAGGTTTTTTATTTATGTTTTATAGTTATTATTATTACTTTGAAAGCCACAGCATCCAATGAGCGCAGAGTCATTTTCGCATTTTTCATCATGTTTGTCAAATTATTATCGTTCTTCCTTGTAACATTTAAAGTAAATTTCCATAATAGGTTTAGAGTTCGAAGGCCAAACTGCGGCATGCTGTCGCCAAGTAGTATTGAGCGGTATTTTCATGTGGAATAATTCAGTCGGAGAGTTAGAGGTCTAACAATAAGGTAAGCTATTGTACTATGAACTTTTAGAAAAAAATTATCTAGAGTTTGGATTGGGATTAAGCTCTATAAAAATAATAATATTATACTTATACTTTGCATATGTATACTACGGTAATATTAAGTATATATTACTATAACTTAACTAAAGTAATATTACTTAACTTTAGTGAAATAATATATTAACTATTTTGTAATACTAATTTACTTAATATTACTTATGAAATTAAAGTAATATTACTACTATAACTTACACTTAAATAATGTGTTCGAAACTTAACTTCATAGGTACATTTATTTATCCTGTAGCGTTGCTTAATAGTGTAGTCGAATCGTTTAACTAACGTAAGTGCTATGATCTTGTGAACTGGTTGCTAAGTTTAAGAGAATTGCTATGACTTTCGGCGCGTTAGTGAATGGTACTATCAAAAATTCTATAATAGAGTACGAAAGAATAGGTCATATAGTGTTTTGAGTTGAGTGTTTGGTTGTTTGACAGAGCATGACGAGTAAAATACGTCTTGTCGTGGGATACAACCGGACTTCTGAACCAAAGTTAAGGCAGAATTTGTTTGAGGTTGTTAATAGGTACTGTGATTTGGAGTTGTGTCTGAACGACTACACACGTGTGTTTATGGTTTTAACTCATCCGGATGTGCCTGAGTTCGAGTTGTGTGCGGGTGAATTAGGTGGACCGCGCAGCGCGCAGGTGCCTCCAGGGTGCACGTATGATTGTGGGTTTTGTGAGAGGTATGGTTGTGCAAAATTGGCGGCACGCTCGGAGTCGGAGCCACCTCCATTGACGATGTGGAGTGTTATGGAGTATGACGAAGTGGTGCGCACCTAGAGCAGTAACTGGTGTAGGATGAACTCATGTGGTCGTGGACATATGTTTATTTGCCTATGCGACCGCGTTTCACTCTTGGTTACAAAATAAATTAAAAAGTAGTAGGATCAGATTGTCTGGTACTAAACACAGACAATTCACTAGCAAATTGGGGCCGGTGGGTTTCTTTAAAATTTTTTTTTTATTATTTTTGGTTTTTAGCATTATTTAATATAGATTCACTTAGGCGCTTTTCAATGTTATAGTTTTTATGTGTTTAATCGGGCTTATATTTTTCTAAAATTGATTTCATTAAATGTTAATTACTCTTTTGTTTTTTATTTTCTTCGCGTAAATTTTTTGGGGTGGGATAAAATCTTTTAGAAGAAAGAAAGGCCGGTTTCGAGTGGTTCGATCCAACTACCTAAAATAGTCAAGCCGCATGATCTCGCTGATTGTTCAAAGATATTGATGGGAGAGTCTAACATTTGATATATGATGTTTAGGCATTTTTGATTGCTAATTATTAGTGTTGTGTCTGTGATGATTTCGACATGTATATGCTTGTATTACACTACTTTTATATTTTTTATTATATTATATACTTTAATATACTGAATGTATGTATACGACAGTAAATTCTTTTATTATATGCCAAGATACTGTGGGTATTATAAAAACCTAACGGCATATTAATAGGGACCACATTGCTACGATATATAGTTTTTGGGTACCTTATCGTGTGAGAGAGCTTCTATTTCTAAACATTTTTTAAATATTATTTTATGTGTATGAACTTTAATTTTGATTTAATGTAAACACAAGTTTAAAAAAAGTCTAAGATTAATTGGATAGGTTCGCAGTTTCTATTTATTTATATATTCCTATTTTTTATTTTTACGTTATATATTTTATTTACTTTATTCTGTTTTTTATTATTATATTTATCTTTTTCATTGTTTTTTTTTTTGGTTTTTAGGTTTTGTATGTTTGTTTGGTCTGTCTTGGTATTGTTACTTGGGTTGAATTTAGCAGTCTTGTTTGTCTTGTTTGATTCTGAGTTTGTCTTGTCTTGTTTGAATGTTTGGCTGTTTATGTTTTTATTTTTGTCTTTTATATTACGGTATTTTATAATATCAGTATTTTTCATTTTTTATTACTTCTTTCGGATTTTTTTTTATTACCTTTTAGTTATGTATTCGATATTTTACTGTTCTGGTGTTTTGTGAGTTTGCCATGCGATTAGGTTAGGGAGATCTTTGGGCATTTTTGGGCTGGGGCTGGCATTTTACTCTGCTTTCCGGCATTTTCGCCGATTTGCTCTTCCCACCCTGTGCTTTTTTGCCTTCAGCGGGTTGCTTTCGGTGTTTTTTTCTGTGCTGTTGTTTCTTTACGAACTTTTTCCCTTTTTCCCACACTTCCTGCCTTCTGTTTCTGCTGCCTTCTTTCGACACTGCACCTTCCGACTTTTACCACGACTTCCACCTGCTATGCTGCTGGTCTTACTCTCCCACAGTCCGAGTACTTTTTTGCATTTTTGAAGTTTTGTGCTCCCGCGTCCACCCTTTCCCACCCACTTTTTTTTTTTTTCACTTTGACACTGCACACTTGCGACAACTACTTTTTTTTCTGTTCAGGACGCTGGACTCACATTTTCAGGGCTAATGTAAGTCGGCCGATGCCATCTTTTTTCACTTAAAGATAATTTTTGTGTATCACCCCGCTTTTTTACAAATTTTTGTACAATCTGAAATTATATTTAACGATACAAAAAGTTCAATATATACTGTGTGCAGCGTGTTATAAAGCTTATGAGCGATGACGGAGAGGTCTAACCACAGAGATGACTAAACATCGACAAAACAACGATTAGATGATGTGCACTATAGTATGAGTATTAATTATCGTTGTCATCTCGTGATACATATTATTTTTATTAGGTCAATAGCATGAAAGTGTTTGGAAATTGGTGGACGCTGAGCACAAATCACGGATGGAGAAAAGATACACGACAGATTGAGCGTATAGAGAATAGCGGAGAGGACGGAGTATCCTATGCATGAAGTGAAATTGATTTAGGAGCCCTCAATGGATGAATTTCCATGCCGATTTGCTTCACGTTTTCAAGGAGATGAGCTGAATTCTTTAAAACATCTTCCATAAACTGAATTTCTGAGCCCTCGACGTCCATCTTAAGGTAATCAATTATCTTGTCAGTCAAATTTAACATGTTTAAGATGTTTTCATAACGATCAACCTGCAAGATCGAATGATTAGATGTCCATTTTTGGTGGGGTGAAAATGGGGGCCAGCCCCAGCCCAAAATGCCCAAAATTGGATCTTGCCCTTAAATAAGTTACAAATTTTTACGTAACTTAAATTCACACGTTATATGACCCTCCATCGGAAAAAGCATCTCATAAGCGGCAGAATAATTAAGAAGTCCCGCTCCTTGGCCCGCAGCTTCAACTATAATTCAGGGCAATTATTGAGCCACAATTAACAATGACTGGACGGTGAAATAGGTGACCTGAAAAGACAGGGACACTCGAGTCACGATCCACCGTACTGGATGCGTGGAAGAATTAATCCCGTATACTCCAGCACCGATAAATGAAACTCAAGCCCGGATGAATAACTCCGAGATCGGCTCCGAGATTTGATCCAAGATTTGATCCCTGCAAAAACGCAGCTATCAGAGATCGTTCGCAGACTATTAAATTATTAATGAAAAATTTACTTGAAAGATTATTGCATCATAAAATTGTAAAAGCAGGGTACACATACCCTTTGGCGGGGATTAGAATTCCTCGATTATAACTGTAGCAGAATAGCTATAGTAAGTGGCAGAATACAAATCAATGCCACAATTATGCTGCAGTTTTAATTCAGATTTTCTATCATATACCTATAATCTGCAAAGGACAGGTGATCATAAATATATATAACAAAAATGTGGGCATGCATATCTTAATATATATATATATATATATATATACCAAAACACACATAGGCCCTATACTTAGCTTTACTGCTAATTATGAGTTTTTTTTTTGTCCACCCCACACACAAAGTTCTCCCCTTTGCCTTTTCCAGATTGTGTCTCCTCGGCAGATGGTAGATTCGAGCCACTCAGTGGAAGGCAAAGGGGAGAACTTTGTGTGTGGGGTGGACAAAAAAAAACTCATAATTAGCAGTAAAGCTAAGTATAGGGCCTATGTGTGTTTTCGTATATATATATATATATATATTAAGATATGCATGCCCACATTTTTGTTATATATATTTATGATCACCTGTCCTTTGCAGATTATAGGTATATGATAGAAAATCTGAATTAAAACTGCAGCATAATTGTGGCATTGATTTGTATTCTGCCACTTACTATAATTAATTAATTCAATTGCAAGCTGCAGTATAATAGTGGTGTTGATTTTTATTCTGCCACAATTCTTTCGGAAGCGCTTTTGCCAAATTATTTCAAATTTTACATTTTGGAAGGATCCCCACCAAAGGGTACGTGTACCCTGCTTTTATAATTTCCTGGTGCAATAGTCTTTTAAATAAATTTTTCATGGCTAATTTAATAGTTTACCTCTACGATCTCTAATAAATGCGTTTTCTGCAGGGATCGGGGCGTGGAGCCAAACTGGGAGTGCTTTATCCTCCCTTGTGTCCCAGTCTTTCTCTGGCCGATTACGTCACCGTCATTGTTCACTTGAGGCTCAATAATTGCCTTGAACTGTAGCCGAAGCTGATGGCTACATAGTTAATGCTGCCGCTTAATCTGACGCTTGTTATATCGGAGGGTCGAATAATCATAGATAGCTAAGTTGCGTATTCCCTTCATTGTGGGTTAAATTGCAATCGTAGCTATCGTCAGTGCGCATAAATTATTGTAGTCGATAAGTTGCTGACGGAATTCACTTGCATGGATATATTTTGATGCGTAAATGGCAGTTAAATTGTTTGTAAGGTCTCTTAATTGTCGTAACTTTGAATCACCTTAAATATACATAGATTCGTGTACATGTATATTCTGCCTTCACGGGGGTGATAACTGTTTCAATTCTTGTATTACCCTCAAATTTGATTAACTAATATTTAGTTTTTTTGTATTAAACTGAATGGCCATATAGTTACACATGTGTAATCCGATACTGTTAACGCGATAATTATTATTGTGTTACTACTCTAAATTAGTCTGCCATTCTTGTCTTATACTTACATTTAAAAGCAACCAATTATTAATTATTTTTGTAATTGAATAATAATTATTTTTATGACAATATTCCGATATTTACATTTTATTTAGTAGTACTTTAAATATACATGTATATATATATATGTATATTTTGCTCGTTAATTTATAAATCTTGGTCATCTTCGCGAGAATACATCTATATTTATATAGGTGTATTTATATTATAATATATCATATGTATGTTTTACTCGTTATTTTATTCGTGTGGCTCTTCGCAAGAATCCGTTTATATTAGAATAGGTGTATGATCGCTTTGTAAACACTATTTGCTACTTCTTGCGATCCGTCCGCGTTGAATGACCACTCAACAATTTATATGAATTGTCTTATTGACACGTCCATTAACATATTCTGACACCTGCGAGTGTCTGATTTAAATAATTTGTATCGATTTGACTATAGTCACGGACACCATATTTATATAGGCATTGATCGTTCTGGTAATTCATTTCATTACCTCTACGATCTGGTCCGCGTTGATTAGCCCCTATAATTGGATAAGCTTGTACTTGCTGATTCGTTAATTTATAAACCATATATATTATATTTTTTTATATTCAAATGTATGGTGCAAAGCACGAGTTGTATATATGGTTATTATTTTTTAAATTATATATTTTATAAGTAAATATTTTATACTGCGTTTTATTTAATAGATAGTCTCCTTAGTAACACATAGGGTATATGTGTCTTTCCTTTCTTTCTTTTATTCTACAAAAGAGTTGCGCACGGCTGGGCTGGCGCTTTCTGCTGATCAGTCGATCACTTTTTTTCCTATTAGCTTTCTGCGCTTAGGGTTTTCTTTCTTTTTTTAGACTATTGGCAGGGTTTGCCCCTCTTCAAAACAATATATATATTAATATATTATATATATATATATATAATATATATATATATATTATATATATATATACGAGATGCTCACTTTGAACATATTATATATCATATATTAATATATATCTATCGCATTCGATTGCAAAATTGAATAAAAGAGTCATGAGATGTTTTCTGATAGCAGATTTAATAGTCATAGAGAGAGGTAATACTTTTTTTTTAACTTTATCAACGCCACCTGATTCATAGCCGCCAACTCCACATCCAATACCTCGGCGCCGCACCCGACATCCCAGATCACCTGGGCCTTTTGGGAGGCTGAAATCTTCCAGATTACTCTGGGTAGAAAGTTAGATTGACAGGTGAGTAAAAAGTGGGATATGTTTTCTTGGACCTGGTTACAGTTTGGAGAGATATTTGTGGTGGTTTGGTTGAGGTTGAATCTGTGTTTGTAATATTGTAGGTTTGGGTGGTGGCCACATCTTAATTTGGCCAAGGATGACTGACTAGTTTTTCTAAGGGAGTTGAATTCTGGTGCTATTTCTGGTGGATGTTTGTTTAGTATATTGCTTGGTGGTCTGCCTCTTAGGTAGTTTTCTGTTAGTGTTGTGTGGATTTGTTTGGTGTATAATGTGTTGTTTAGTGGAGGTGGGATGTTG
The DNA here is from genome assembly GCA_015478945.1 of Trachelipus rathkii. NCBI lineage: Eukaryota > Metazoa > Arthropoda > Malacostraca > Isopoda > Trachelipodidae > Trachelipus > Trachelipus rathkii. Next base: position 36,718 of record JABUQX010051976.1, read on the forward strand.
TTCAGGATTTGTTTGTAAAGTAGAGTTGGTGAAGAAGGATGTTTTTTAAGTCTGTGGTGGATGGGATTTGGGGAGGGCATTGTGGCATGAATGTTGGGGTGTTTGAGTTTTGGTAAAGAATTGTTTGCTAATCATATCCAGGTGTGTATCTATGGGTAATATTTTGGTTTCTTTGTGTAGCTGTTGTTGTGTTGTTGATGTACATCCTGTTATGATTCGTAATTCTTTATTTTGTGTTGTTTGGAGTTTCTTTGTTATTTTTAGTAGTGGGTGTCAAGTTGGAGAGACGTAGTTTAGAGTCGGATGTATGTATTGTTTGTATATGGTGGTGGATGTCTGCTTATTGTTTGTGGAGTCTTTGCTGGCGATGGTAATTAATATGTTTAGTTTGCTGATGAAATTATGTTATCTAAGTGTTTTGTAAAGGTGAGATGAGTGTCAAGTGTTACTCGGAGAATTTTAGAAGTTTTGTTGAAGTGTATGGTTATGATATTTAAGTAGATTTGGGGGTGTGTGGTGCTGAGTTGGTGGTCAGTGGTGATTAAAGTGATTGATGATTTGTTTGGTGAGGTGGACATTCTGTTGTCTGTTAGCCATGTTTGGAGTTGATTGATGTATTGTTGCATCAGGTTTGTGGCAGTGTTTAGATTCTGATGTGTAATGGCTATGGTTATGTCATCTGCGTAAGTTATGTTTATGTAGTCTGTTTGTGGTTGTGGGAGGTCGGCTGTGAATAGGTTGAATAATGTAGGGGAAAGGATTGCACCTTGGGGTACTACATTATTGATGTGTACTGTTCAGGATTTTGTGTTGTTTGTTTGTATTTGTGCTGTTCTTCCTGATAGGAAGTTAGAAATCCATTTCTTTAGGTTTGTGGGGATATTTGATTTTGTTATTTTGTGGATTAAGTTATGTTTGAGTACTGTATTAAAGGCTTTGTTAATATTGATTACTATAATTATTGTTTTGTGAGTGGGTTTTAAGTTTAGACCATTGATTGTTGGTTAGATGATGTTTATGAGTGCGGTTGTGATTGAATGGTTTTGTTTGAAGTCGTGTTTGAATTTGTGTTTGGTGATATGTGGTGTTATTTTGTTCAGTATGATTTTTTCTAGGAGTTTGCATAGTGTTGATAATAGAAAAATGGGACTATAGGATGAAGGGCTAGAGGGGTCTTTTCCCGGCTTCAGCTTGGGTATAATGATAGCTTTTGTCCTGATAGGGGGAATGAAGGTTAGGCTAATGGAGCTGTTGTATATTTATGCAAATTGGGTTAAAGCAGTGTTCCCTAGGTGTTTGAGGTATTTGTTTGAGATATTGTCTGGGCCTGTTGCTGATGAGTTTTTAAGGGTCTTAGTAGTGTTTTCTAGGTCAGTTGTGGTTATTTCTATTGTTGGGTCGTGGTTGCATTTTATGTTCTTGAGGACTTTGATGATTTTCCTGTTTTGAGGGTATGTAGGTTGTTGACTTTATTTTGCATAGTGTGCTGCAAGAATGTTTGTGTGTTGTTTGGTGGATTGGGGATTTGTGTGTTTGAGTTTTTAATGGATTCATGAGTGGATGTTTGTTGGTTGTCTGTATTTTTTTTCTGTTTTCCTCATTCTGGTGTTATTCAGGTGTTGGATGTTCTTGGTGATTAAATTTTGGAAACTGTTCGAAGAATGTGTTTTAATTAAATTAGTGATTTAGGTGTTTAGGGTGTTAATCTGTGTTAAGGTTTGTGGTGATGTGGGTGTTGTTTTTCTGAGGGAGTTGCATTGTTTAATTAGTTTTGTTTTTATTTCAGGTGTTGGGTTGGGTTGTATTTATGTATCTTCTGGGATGGCTTTGTTAGCTGCTTTTAAATTAGAGAAGTGAAATTTTGTATGGCTTTGTTGAGTGTTGATGCGTTTTGTGATATTTAAGGGGATGTATGTTTTTTCTATTTGGGTTTGTTGAATTGTTCCAGTCTGCCTTTTTTTGCAGTTTTGTGTATGATTTTTGAGTGAGGTAAAGTTTGGTTTTGTCAACGTTTTGATATTTTAATGATGATGGGTAATGGTCGGATTTTAGGTCGGTTTGTGTTGACCATTGCAGTTATGTCTGGTGACGTGTAAGCATAGTGTTATGTCTGATGATGTGTAAGTTTGGTTGATTTATTTGGAGTGGAATTCTGTGTGGTTGTTTGTGTTGTTTAGAATGTTTAAATTTTCGAGGTTAGATATGAATGGTGTTCTTCTATGGTTCTGCTTCTTGGGCAATTATCCATGTAGGGTGTGGTTTTCAAGTCACCTCCCATTAGAGATGTGGGAGGTAGGTGATGTCTGATGGTGGTTTATGTTTCTAGAGCAGGCGATGTGGTTGGTGGGGATGTTAAGTTTATTAGGTGTGTATTTTTCTTTATCATTGTTGTGAAAGATTGTATTTTGGTGGTGGTGTCATTAATGCCGTTGTGGTTAGTGGGGTGGTGTTTGTATATGATTGCGAGTTGTGTATAAGAGTTAGCAGAGTGTGATTTTTGGGGATTTGTAGGAGTGAATATGACATTGTAACCGTAGAATTTTGGTTCTGGATAGTTTTTGGGTAGGTGGGGTTGTTGTATCAGGGCTATGTGTATATTGTGTTTATTTTAAGAAGGCTTCTAATTCTTTGTTTTTGTTGTAGAGTCCGTTTGTGTTGAATTGTAATGTTTATGTTGTGGGGGCTATTGCGGGTGAGCTGCAGACTTGACAAATCCAGTTATGTTTTGAGGGGGGATGGTGGTGAAAGGCGAGCAGTGTTTGTGTATCCACTGCACACATCTATTGCAGCGTATGGAGTTTCTTCTCACTATTTTATTGCATATTGAGCACAGATAAATTCCGGGTTCAGGATTTGTATCTATGTCCCTGGCTTTTAGAAGGAAGGCTGAGGTATATGCCGGGAAGAATGCCTCAGATTAAGAAAAACGGAGAAATAAAGTAGTTGAGTGGTAAGGAGTCCTGAATGATATCGGAGGATTCCTCCAGGAAGACTCCTCCGGAAGCGGCGGCGGCGCTCATGCGCTGCAGCGGTAACCGCACAATTTCTTGGGGATGAGGGGTGCGAGAGAATTTTGAGTTGTGAACTCTTTGCAATCCATCTTCTCTACCGCTATATATTACTTATTTACAAATATATATTAGATATATATATATATATTATATATATATATATATATATATATTATATATATATTATTTATATATATATATATTTACCTGTTTTACGTGGATTTTGCGTTAATAAACACTGGTGATATATTTAAGATGATTTATTTTTTCTT
>JABUQX010051976.1:45000-53021 GCA_015478945.1 Trachelipus rathkii
AGTAAGTATTTGGGTGGAAGTATTTGGACGAGAGGGGGAAAATGTGCAAAAGATCACAAGTAGGATAGCTCAGTAGGGGAGCAGTAAGAGCAGTGTATCATACTGAACGTAGACAAATGAGTGTGGGGTGAAAAGGGTGATTTTGAAGGTTGTGTTAAACGATTTTACTATATGGGAGCAGAGACTGAAGTACGAACAAGGAGGATAATAGAATAAGTCGGCGGAGATGTACGTTTTAAGAGAGCGATAGTGTGAAAGACTAGAAGAGACAGACAGAGATAAACGAAAGAATAAGAGAAGAGTTTGAAGTGAAGGCTATATTGAAAATAAGATGGATGCCGCCAGATTACGGCGTGGGCATCTGGAGAGGATGCAAGAGGGAAGAGTGGCCAAGAAGAGATGGGGAGTGGAGACAGGAGGAAACGAGACCAAGAGGAAGACCTAGGAAGAGATGGGAAAACTCGGTGGAGGACTCATTGAGAAGACATGGAATGCCGTCGATGCAGGAGCTGAGGGAAGATGGAGTCTTGAAAGATAGAGGAAGATTCAGAAGAGTGCTGGCCCCGCTGACAGGGTCTTGACCCTTCCTGGGAGCGGTTGTAAGGTTGTAAAGTAAATATATATATATATATATATATATATATATATATATATATATATTATATATATATTATATATAATATATATGATATATATATATATATATATATATATTATATATTATATATTATTATAAATATATATATAATATTTATATATATATATATATATATATATATATATATATATATATATATATATATATATATATATATTATATATTATTTATTATTTATAATATTATATATATATTATATTATATATATTTTATATATATATATATATATATTATATAATAAATATATTATATTATATATAATATATATTATTATATCTATATCTATATATATATTTATATATAGATATATATATAATTATTATATATATATATTATCTAGATATTAGTATGTGTGGTTTGTTATTGTTGAGTTATTTGTATTTTTGATTGTTGTATTTTTGTGTGGTTAATATATATATATATATATTTATATATATTATAATATTATATCATATATATATTATATATATATATAATATTATATATATATATAATATATATTATTATATATATATATATTATATTTTTATAATATAAATAAATATATACTATATATATATATATAATAATATATATATATTATATTATATTATATATATATATTAATATACTATATATATATTATATAATATCTTACTATATAATATATATATATATATAGCTATATAATATATATATATATATATATATTTATATATATATACTATATTATATATATAATAATAATATATATATATGTTATTATATATATAATATTTATAATATATATATATATATATATTATATATATATATATCTATATATATATATTATATATAAATATTTATATACTATATATATATAATAATATATATATAATATATATATATATATATATTATATATATATATATATATATATTATTATATATAATATATTATAAATATGTACATATATATATATATAATAATATATATAATATTATATATATATATATATATATAATATATATATAATATATTTTATATATATATATATATATAATATATAAATATGTATATATATATTACTTATATAGTAATATATATATATATATTATATAATAATATATATATATATATAATATATTAATATATATATATATTATTATTATATATTATATAATATATATAAATATATATATATATATATAATATAACATTATATTATTATATATATATATATTATATATATATATATAATATATATATATATTAATATATTATATATATATAATATAATATATATAACATATATATATATATATTACAGAAGTAAAATTAAGAATTACGAATTAATGTCATAAATACATGCATAAAGATGCCAAAAATATTATTTTATATGCATTAACAAAAATCAAATATAGAAAACATCCTCAACATCCTTAATTTTTCAAAAGAGGATGCGGATGCGGATGCGGATGTGGATGCGGATCCGGATGCGGATGCGGATGCGGATGCGGTGCGGTGCGATGTGCCGTTAAAGTGAGGATGAGGATGGTGATGCGATAGTCATTTAGGTCGGATGTTCCGCGGATGCGGATGCGGATGTCATGTCATAAACTATATATATATATAATATAATATATGATATATAATAGATATTATATATATATATATATATATATACTATATAATATATTATATATATATATTATATTAATATATATACTATATATATATATATTAATATTATATATTACCTTAATTTAATAATGTCGAAAATTACGATAGGGAATCCTTGTGAGACAATAGCATGCATTGTCCTTAGCAGGTATGAGCTCTGTAAGAGGCTATTTGCCGGTCTCATGCTTTTACTCTTTTCAAATCCCGGGAAGCCTCCTACTTTGTACTTATGCAATTGGGGTATTTAAACTCGCATTGTATGGCTCTCTTCTTCTTCCCCAGAAAGAACGCAAAACAAAAGAGTTGGCATTGCGTGAATGCCCAAATGGGACATCCGCCAGCTGACTCTGATCAGTCCTTGGATACAGCTCTACGTGTGGGGTATCAAATCGACCTCCTGTTAACAGGTCATTTAGATTAGGAATTCTTGTATTTTTATTTTTAGTTTTAATGTGTGGTGTTATATGATTCTAACGACATTTTGTGCATATGAATTACCTCATTTACTTAATTTATCAAATCCATATCTGCCAATTATCCGTATCACTATTGTCAAATAAAGCACTACGAGGAAAACTCTCACTTAACCCCCCTGATTAATGAACTGCAAGTCTTAATCATTTGATAAGCCAAAAGTGGATTTTGGCCTAGACATCTGTGGGTGACCCTAAAGTGACACTAAAGACCCTTAATTTCAGATCAGATCGTGCTAAATTGGCGAAAATTTGAAAATAAAAAAAAAAATCGGTTACTTTCTCGTTATTTCAGTGCTAAAATAGTGATATGTGGTAAAATTAAATAAATTATTTGAGTCAAAATTAATAACGTGAAGAATAAGCTTCTTATTAATCTCATTTTAAAATAAGGAAAGAAAGTCGTTATTATAACATTCCGGTTAGTAACACAAAAACCGTTGCTATTTCGGAAATTTGAGAGTTCAAAATCAAGCTCTTGACATTAGGCTTAACTCAAACGCCTAAGTTGACTCAAAGACGACGCCAAAACCCAGTCAAGAACAACAGGCTATAGAAATGGTGTCAACAAAAACGAAATTAAGCCTTAAAACTAAGGCGAAACCCACTTTTAAAAGAGGGAAGAAAAGATCTCCAATCCCCCAACGAATTTCCCCCTCGCATGAGGAGGGAGGCCCATCTGTTTCGTCGGCTGAGTTGAAAATCACGCCACCCGCCTCTCGCAAAACACTAAGCAAGTTTGCACACTCAATCACACTTCCAAATTTTCTTGAAAATGACGTTCAAATTTGGCTGAAAGCGGTAAACAATCTATTTAAGCTTTATAAAATAAAAAGTGACCAAGAAAAATTAAGATTAATAGCGCCAAAGCTCCCCATTCAGTTATTAGCCACGATCAAAATCCCAATCAAAAATAACACTTATAAAGAATTGGTGAAAACAATTAAAAGAACTCACTCAATATCAAAAGAACAAAATATAAGTGACGTCACCCAAATAAAACTACGTGCCAACGAACTCCCAAATCAATTCCTCTCTCGTCTAAGGGAGGCTATTGGTGAAGAGACAAGAAAAAAAAGAACAGCTCTGGAACAACATCCTGAACTACTCGAAATTTAGGCTGCATCAGTACGGAAAAACAAAGCAGTTATCACCAATGCTTCTCAAACCCCTTTCCCCCATCCAAATAGTGGAAAATTACTTTAAAAATTCAACGCAGAACTTCGTAGTGCAAAATAAATATATCAAGGAATAAAATTAAAAACACTTTAAATCTGAAATCAAAAACTACTACTACTACTATAATTTAATAATAACTAATAATACTAAAATAATAATAATCAAATTATAATAATAATAATCAATAATATATAATAAATAATAATATAATTATATAATATAATAATAATAATAATAAATAATAATAATAATAATAATAATAATAATAATAATAATAATAATAATAATAATAAAAATAAAAATAAGAACAACAAAAACGATAGTGATAAAAATACAAACGATGAAAAATGACAAGAAAATGAAAAATTGTGAAATCCTATGTAAGGAAATTGTGATTCAAAGACAACCGTCAAAATCTGTGAAGGCAATGCATGCGCCATCTTTTGTTCAAAATAACAACTAAAATTCCGATACAAATGATCAAGTTAAAAATATTACAAATAGTACAAATGGTATATCATAAATAAAGCCAAAAACGGCAAAATATGTTAATTAAAAGAGTTTCCAAAAATTGGTAAGGTGTTTTATCTTATATTTCTATTATCTATTGTTGCATGTCAATTATCCATTTATTTATATATATATAATGATTGACTTAGGACAGTCATGACAAGATTTTTTCAACTAGTCCTAAAATTTAAAAACAGAAAATATATTTCGTCCTTTGAGTTGCTTCAATCTAGCGCTATACTACAGTAAATATGCAAACTTCTCAAAATATTATTTAGTAAAGATCAAAATAAATAAATAATAAAAATTAGAATGAAAGTTACATAATTTAGTAATAAAATTCAATTAAAAATTCATCAAAAGTTTACTAAAATAAAAATGATAAATGTATCAAACAAAATTTCTTTAAAAAGATGACTCTGTACAATTCTAGCGAGATCGCGCGGCAAACTTTTGAATGGACTGTTCCGCTATCCCAGCTGACGAGCTGAAAATGGCGGAATAAGCTAGGAAAAGGTTAAACCGTAAATATCTATCGCTGGCTGTATAAGCAATAAAGAAATTTCCAAAAAAAAAAAAAAAAAAAAAAAAAAAAAAAGAGGAGAAAAAAAAATTTGTGGAGGAAAGGGAAAAAAGGCAGCTTTGATTCCGGAAAAAGAGAAGAGGAATTGCAATGTCAAGAATTTTCAAATCTTCTAAATTTCTTTTTTCTAAAGGATTATAAGGATTGTCCATCAATAATTAAATTACCATCAAAAATAACTAGTATGTTGAATGATTATGATCTTATTAAAAATTAAAAAGGTTTCTTCGGTGATCGATGTATTTGCTGAAAATTAAACTGTAATTTATTTTAAACGCTTTTTCAAAATGTGAAAGTTCGAGGAATGATGAACCCTCAGAACGATAGAAAATGGAATTGAAATGGGTTACTAAAATATTTCTAAAAATATATTGAATTTTTATATAGAGGAAAATAAACATTTTTTTTTAATATCATTTCCTAAATCAAATACATACAGTAAGTTATTCTATATTTTAGAGAAAATTATATATTTTTTTCTGTCAAAGATGATTAAAAATTTTATTAAAGAAAACATTTATCAAAGCAACAGAGCTCTAACGAGACTTGCTATAACTATATAATTGTTCATATAAAAGCTAGCGACGCGCCATTAGCGTAGGGTAGAAATGCAAATTCTAAACTGTATAGCGAAAGGTTCCTCGTAAAATTTATAAATGTATAATTCAGATTATGCCGCATGATAATATTAAGACTCATTTTCTTTCTTCTTTCAAACACCTTACTCTCTCGTAGCCCAAAAATCTTTCTTTTAATGTTAAGATGATCAGAAAAATATTAAAAGTAGAAATATCCACAAAAAGAAAAGAATGCACCTCAGAAGGCAAAACTCTCTCTATTTACAAGGACAATCGTTCCTTTAAAAGCAAACCAAAAACCACGCTTTCTCATACGAACACTGTGATTGGTTCTCCCATCCGCGAACTGACCAATCAGAGCAAAGCTTCCAAACGATCTTCGAATGGAGCAACCAAAATCTCTCCTCGCCTGTCACCCGGATAGCGCCATCTATCGGCCAACAACAACAACAACAGTTCTCGCACTCCCAACATACAAATATGGTTACTCTGAAAATGACCTTCAAATGAAAAAAAAAAACAACAAAATAGAATTGATAATAAAACATAGGAGAAAGCAGAAATGGAATATCATTTTGAACTCTACAATTCAAAGGAAGACTTGCAGATGTGAATTACTGAATCTTGAATGCATTTAAAGGTAAATCAAAGGTTAATACAAAGCTTACCGGACAGGTTCCTTAAAATTGCAGTTAAATGACTGAAGGAAACATTAGTTTCACCTCTGAGAGTGTGACATTGAAAGTAAGCTCAAGACGAGAACCGAGAGGAACGACAAGAAAAAAAGTTGGAAAATTGAAACAAAAATATAGAAGAAACAGGTATCCCGACGAAGATTACAATGTAATTGAAATTGTCGCTATACGCGCTCTTATTTTTATGATATTTTCTTTCTCTTTCTATTTAGTGTTTCATATCCTTTCCTACCTCTTTCCTCCATTATGTTAATTATTAATCAGAAGGTTGGGTATTGAAAAAAAAACTGTGAAACTATCACAAACACACGCGTCACGTGCGTTTGTGAGAACAGTTATTTTTTTCCCACGTCCGGGATCTACCAGTTCTAAGGTGAAAATTGATAGGGAATCTTTGTAAGACAAAGCATGCATTGTCATTAGAAGGTATGCAGCTGTAAGAGGCTAATTTGCAGGCCTCATGTATACCACTTTAATCTCGGGTGAAGCCTCCATACTTGTATACCGTATCTATTATTTAAAATTCAAATCTTTCGCGCTTCTTTCTTTACAAAGAAAGAAGACGCCAAACAAAGAGTTGGCATTGGCGGGAAGTGCCCAAGATGGGACACCGCCAAGCTGACTCATGATCAGTCCTTGGATACCGCTCCTACGATGTGGAGGTATCAAATCCGACCTCCTGTTAACAGGTCATTTAGATTAGGAATTCTTGCCATTTTTATTTGTTAGTTTTATGTGTGTGTTATCATATTTTCTAACGACATTTTGTGCATAGAATTACCTCATTTACTTAATTGATCAATCACCATATCTGTCAATTGTCCGTATCACTATTGTCAAATAAAGCACTACGAGGAAATTACTCTCAATTAACCCCCCCTGATTAATGACTGCAAGGTCATTAATCATTTTGATAGCCAAAGTGATTTTGGCCTATATATATATATAATATATATATATATAGAATTTTATAGTATATTATTGTATATATATATATATATATATATATATATATATATATATATATATAGGGTGGGATGGTTTAATCCATTTGGTTTAAACCATTGGTTTAAATCATGGTTTAAACCACATAAAAAAGCAATGGTTAAACCATAAAAAGAACATGCATAAAATATTTAAAAAATGTATTTATTATAATTTTTCTTTAGCATTTTGATATGGTTTTCTAAATTTTTCAATCGAAGAGTAACTGAAAGGCAATAAAAAATTTCTGCTGATTTTATATTTTTGTGAGAATGATTATATATATTATATATATTTATTATATTTATTATATATATTATAATAATACTATATATTATTATATATCAGTATATATATATATATAATATATTATAATATTATATATAATATATATATATATATATTTTATTTTAATTCACAGTTTAAAACATGTTCTTGTTTCGAGTCCGTTTGAGGATTTTTCATTTTCTACCATAGATGCCACTTTCAAAGATTATAATAAATCATTTGTGGCGTGTGGTGGCCACAGCATCAACCAAGTTAGAGCAATGAATATATATATATATATAATATATATATTATATTATATTATATATTATATATATAATATAATATATATATATATATATATATATACATATATATATATATGATATATATATATATAATATATATAATATATATATTACGTATATATACTAAGTGATTGATGTTTTAT
>JABUQX010051977.1:0-2500 GCA_015478945.1 Trachelipus rathkii
CGTACCCCATCCTTGCTCCACAATCCATAAGCTTATGCTCATTACTGCCACATCCTAGGCACCACCCTCTGAACCTCCAACAATCTCTCTTAACGTGACCCACTTTGTCACAGTGATGGCACCTTATTCTCTGCCCACTATTTGGCCTACTACTCCTTCTACCATACTCCCTTGGTCCATCGTTCCCTTGTGGTGCCGGCCTCCCATAACGGACCTGGTCCGCATATGTCCTCCTCTGGTTGCCTTCTTGTTGAATAGCTGCCCATATAGGAATGGCTTCAGCTTCTGGTTCCGATTGATCTTCCAATTCATCTTCTTCTTGGGCCCAACTCACCATATCCTTCCAACGTACCTTCATACTCTCCTTCTCACTCCCCATCCGTAACTTAAACCTTCTGGCCACTTTTTTAGGCAGGCAGTTCACGAACTGTTTCTTTAGGATTCCAGTATCCCTCTGATCTTCTTCTGTTGCTGCCTCATATGTTGTCTGCATGCGCAGAGCAAACTCAGCGATCTTTTCATTTTTCCTAATCTCCATTTTCCAGAATTCTTCTGAAGATCCATCACCTCACTATCTTTCTCCTCTTTACACCAGCTACGCAGCCTTGATACGATGGTTACATACTTCACTTTCGCTCTGTATATACTGTAGTATGTTCTAAGGGGGCCACCCTCCAAAAAGCTCCTCAATTCAACAGCCCACCGCTGCTTGTCCCTTCCAAGCTGTTCTTTCGCGTACCTCTCAAAGTCTTCGATGAAGGCATCAAAGGTCTGTACCTTGTCTCGTCCGTACTTTAAAGGTTTTACCGCTTTTGTGTTAGCTCTACTGTATGTACGCATCACCTCCAATAGTTCACCGGCCAAAATGATGAGCACCCTGTTAACTGCTATATTGGGTTCCATACCCGATTCTTCCAGTTCTACCAATCTCTTTAACCACAATTTACCACCTTTATCTAACTCACTGTCACCTTCTGACTCTACTTCTGTCACCGAACCGTCATCTACTGTATACTTTCTTACATGTCTTCTTTTTTTGTTCCTCCTTCTCTTCTTCTTTCCACCACCTTCACTTTCAGTTTCACTTCTATTATCAAAGATGTCATCATCGTTCTCCTCATAATCTTCTTCCCTATACCTCAATGCATACTGCACTTTTGGTTTTATCTTACCTATCTCCTTCTTTCTTACTGAATGTTCCACATTTGGCTTTTCTCTTCTTTTGTCACCCTGTTGTTGTACCGTACTATTGTTCACCTCAACCTGTTGCTCTATACCAGGGTTTCCTATCTTTGTTTTTAGAGCTTGTGAACAACTATCCAATACTGCTGTCACATTACCTAAATCTAAATCCGCCTCTGCTATTAACACCTGTTGTAATTCATTTAATAGAGCCATTGCTCTTAATCCTCCTTTGGCACCTCCATCATTTTCTTTGTCAGTACCCACCATACTGCTTCTTTACTATATCAATTTATACAGATGAACAATACGCGAGAACAAGAAAAAAAAAATTTCTATCAAAAAAAAAAAAAAATTCTTTTATCAGTGTGTGTGAAATCCCCTCACGCCAAATGTAAAACTCGAAATGTATATTATACTAATAATCAATTTGGTACCACCGTATGTGTGTAGCCATAAAACGAATATATTATCACGCACTCCCCACATCAAATAGTAGCAAAAAAAAAAAATTTTTTTTTTTTTTTCAATGTTTATTACTATCAAAAAATAATCAGTTGGGTACCACTGTGTATGTGGGTACCTTAAAATCAAACGTGGAAATAAAATAAATAATAAATACCTTCAACTGCACAAAAATCTAAAATTCAAAGCTCAATACACTAAATAAAATTCATTCAAAAATAAATAAAGATTTAAATAAATAGTTCTAAGAGCCTCAATAAATTTAAACGAAAATAAAAAAAAAAATTTAAAGGCTCCGCAATATAAAAGCTCCACCAATATTCAAAACTATAGTAGCTTCACACACTATGAGAGCTCCCCAAATCTTAGTCCAGAGCTCCGCAAAATGCAAGCACTCCCCACAAAAAACTTCCGAAATGTGGAGCTCCACAAAATTATAATAGCTCCACACAAAAATATCAAATATAAGAGCCCACCAAAATCTTGAAGTCCTGAGCTCCGCAAAAATGCACAGCTCCACAAAAAAAAATCGAAATGTGAGAGCTCGACAAACTTAAATAGCTCCACACTAAATAGCTCAAATGTAAGAGCTCCGTAAAATATACAGCTCCACGAAAATTTCGAAATAAGGAGCACAACAAAATATATATAATAGTTCGTAAAAGAATATTGAAAAAGGCACGTTTCTTTATACCACTATCCTTTGAGAAATGTTTTTACGAGAGAAAAAAGAGAAAAAAAAAAAAAAAAAAAAAAAACCAAAAAAAAAAAAAAAATTTTTTTTAACAAAAAAAAATTTTTTTTCTCTACATACAGTTTTTGTAGATTCCACACCTATGCTCTCTCACTATAC
>JABUQX010051977.1:15000-30845 GCA_015478945.1 Trachelipus rathkii
TATTTTACTTTAATAATCGAACATAAGTTGGGAAGGTAAAGAATTATCTATTAGCCTCCTCACGGGGATTGAATGACTGACACCTAGAGTCATCTTATTTAGCGAATAGTTAGAGTACATTATAATGCTACGTTATTAATGTCTATTATACGACTTGAAGATTTCCGCCTAACTTACCTTGAGTTTGGGAGGTTATAGCTCATGTTATCGTTAAATAGACTATCTGAAGCATATTATGCCTTATAATCACTCATATTCGAGCAAATTAACATGCGGTACGGATTCTAATCCCGAGAAGAGGCATGATTTATATATAATCCTTTTACCTTTTTTAACTAGGCTAAATCAAAATTGCTAAATATAATTATAAAGATTATTGACGATTATACATAATGTATATACACCGTATTTTATAATAATATAGAAAAAATATTAAAAAAATCATTATATTTCCATGAAATATATTATTAGGTCCATATTATATATATTAATAGTATTATATTATCTATAATATTATATAATATTAATATAATATATATTTAATATATATTATTATATATATTAATATTATTAATATATTATAGTTAATTATATATATTCAATTATTAATATATAGATATTATATTAATATTAATAGATAAATTTATTATATTATTATAAAAATTTAAATTATATATAAGTATTATATTAATTTATATATACTATAAATATATATATATATTATATATACATTGTATTATACGAACTTTACTACTTTTAGACGTATGTAAGCTTTCATGAGACAACTTCCTAACAAAGTTAAAGATTCATTCTACTCTCATTTAAGGAATTCCAATTATAGTCGCCAAGAGAGTCTGGGATTCTGCATCATGAATTATAACGCAGCAGACGTTCTCATCAATAGCACTCTCTTCACCTTTCGACTTCTCGAGCACCACACGTCGTACAATTTAACGAGATCCCGCTCCTATCGGTGTATAATAGCCAACGTAAAAAAGTAGATACCTCAATGACTAGATGACAGTGCACACATAGGATAAGATTAATATATTAATTAATTTTAATTACTATTAAATATATCCAAGAGCAGTATTGCAATACAGGTAGGACTGTACTATTCTATCATTAACCTTGGAACTCATTAATAATCACACTAAATATAATAATAAAAGTCAATGTGAAATACTCCTAATTCATATACTTACTAATTCATATCAATCTTACTAATCATGCTTACTAATTCTTACTAATCTTTCTAATCTTGCTTACCCCTACTCATATTAATCGAAATTTCTACGATGAAAACTAAGCAACAACCCATAATAATAATAATTATACTCTAAACTACCATATTAATAATACTGCACCTCTGAATCTAATAAGGACTAATAACTGATAATAATGAAAATAAAAAATAAAAAAATAAAAAAAAAAAAAAAAAAAATAAAACAATAATAATCACTCACTATAATTTATGGACTATATATAATGGATATGATGAAAAATATACATTAAAAAATATGGTACAAACTAATTAGTCTCACGAAATATCAAATTCGAGTGTCTTACCATATACATCCCAATTATAATAATAGAGATGTGGAAACTCTATACATAAATATAGGTGATAGGAATAACAAGGAAAACATTTCAGTGCTATTAATTCTGTTAAAGTGGCTTGATAGTATCTTTATATGTCCATTAGTATCCCAATTTGTTGTTCATTCCTAAATTTAAATAAAAGGACTTATTAATAATTCTGGATATTCTTCAATTTCAATCACCATTGTGTTAAATTCTTTTAGTGACTATTTGTGATACTATCAACCAATAATTTGATGATCTAAAATACTAAGATACCATAAAGCAAATTTCTAAAATGGATAATTTATTTCAATATCAATAATAAATTACCTTATAAGTAATGTGATATCCGGCAATTGGACAGGAACCTGCTTTAATTAATACTTAGCTAAAAGTTTCGGGAATTATTATTATTCAATGCAATGTAGAAATTGGTTGGGGATAATTAAACATTTGTGTCACTAGTTGAGTGAATAGACACACTCACTTTATAGAAATTTAATAAATAGGATTAAATTAAAAATAATGAATTAAAAAAATAATTAAGTAGACGAAAAGTAATTGAATAAAATCCAGGAAAGCCGGAGGTCCCTCAACACCGTTTAATTAATAGAAACTCAAACATTAGTATTCTTCCGATCACAAATAAATATCGTGCACCTTATGTAAATTTAAAAACTCTGAAAATCTTATGTAGATAAGATGAATAATAATAATAATAATGAATGAAGAATGAGGCCTATAAGGTGAGTATTAATATAAAATTAATAATATAAATAATAATTATATAAATCAAATTATTGAAATATAATTTAAAAATAATTTAATATAATATGAATAATAAAAAATTAAATAATTATATATAATAAAAAATTATATATATAAATAAGTAATAAATAATAAGTAATACTAATTTTCCTTCATATTATAATGTAAAATGACACGAATGTTCACCCATTAAAATATTAAATTCTGAAAATATTAACACAATAATAATAAATAGATTAATAAATATATTATAAATATTGACCAAAATAAGAAAATTATAAAAGTATATATAAAAGGTTGAAAATATTGTTTTGACTAAACAAAATAAATAAATAAATAAAAAATTAAAAAATTAATAAATAAAAAAAATGTAAACCACATCTTTAATATTTTGTACATAAAATAAAGAGTAATATAAAAACCAAGAGAAGAAAAAGGGATAATAAGTCATTAAGAAATACAGAATGAATAAATAGATTATTTAATTTTATTATATAATAACTTCAAGTATTTGAAATGAAAATAATTAAGTTTTAATTATATTATATTGTACTAAATCAAAACAAAATAAATTCGCTTTACAAAGAAAAAAAAATAATAATAAAATTTATAATATTTTTATTTAAATATGCAATAAATTTTCAAGTATAAAATATGAAAGACTTATTTTATAGTTTATTATCAATATTAATAAAATTGTAACATAAATAATAAAAGAATTAATAAAAAAATATATTTATTTAAATTATGCTATTATTATATATTATTATAATTCATTTTTATTTTTTTATTTTTTTTATTTCAAGATTTTGATTCAATTATTTTGATATCAAATAATAATAAACTTAAGTTTTTACTGCGTTTAGAGATATTAATTAAGAGTTGAGTAGTGTCTAAGAATCAGTAATACATTCTCAAATATTCAACTCAATGACTATATTTATATTAATAATCCTCTCAAATATGATGGCAAAACTATTGATTAATAGATCTTACCATATTGGACTCTCACTTACTCTTCAGTATTCTCTCATTCTTAAAATATACTATACTTTACTGAGTACATTTTTTTCACTAAAAATTAAGATATTAAATATAGATAATTGAAGTGAAGTGGAATTATAAATTATAATAAATTATATCAATTAAACATATTACATTATATTTTATCATCTTAAAAAACTACAATAAATAAATTATATAATAATAATTAATTAAATAATAAAATAAATAAATATTAATATCATATATTGTACAGAAAATACTATGTTGAATATTATTTAAATTATCAAGTTGAACTAAAATAATTAAGAGAATATGAATAGGTTTAATTTATGAAGGAGTAATATAATTTTTTATTAGTTTATATCCCATTTTAAATGTAAGATTTATTCATTTAATCTATTTGTAATGATAGGAAGACTGAATCCTAAACTTCAAGGCATATTAATTAATATATATTAGTTAGCCTATATTGATATAATTAATAAATTAAAATTATATATTGATAATAATTATAATAATAAAATAAATATTAATAATATAATTGTTATATAATATAATATATATAAATATTGATTAAATAAATACATATAAAAATAAAATAATTTATATAAATAATATAATTATTAATATATTAATAGAAATATATTAATAGATGAGAGAATAATATTAAATATTTAATATATTATATTTATATTATATATAATAGTTAAAATATATTGAATAGTATTGTAGATATTATTGAAAATATTGCGCAATATATAATATTTAAATTATATATATATATATATATATATATATGTTAATATTTTTGATAAATATAATTTAATGTAAATATTATATATTTAATTTAAATAATATTATAAAATATTATATCTATAATATATAAAAAAATGTTCATTTAGAGTACCATATTGATATGAATTATGATGAACCCAGATAAACAACTTTCACCATACCGATAAAAGTTCGATTAATGTTATAATTTATTATCGAATTCTGACTAATGGAACATTGGTATTAGGGGTGGATCTAGGATATATACTTTAAATAGTTAAATTAATAAAAATTTATATGCCGATGAGAGGTATTAATATGCGTGAATGAGTAAAAGTTAGGAGATATCGAACAAAATTGAGTATATAGAACTTCGTGACTAGGCCTGCATAATAAACTATATATATATTAAACCATTATGAATTACTGAAGAATTTATGTGAGATATTGAAGATGGATGAAATTATGATGAATAAGGGATGGAAGGAATAGAGTAGGCGTAACTAATATTAATACACAATGCGCTAGATATGTGTCTTCAATAACATCATTGTTTTCACATTCCTTTTCATTAAATAAACTTTCATGCAATAGAACATAACCTTGAGATTATATATATGATGAGTGGTTATTAGCATCTAGTGATCAGGTGAGTCAAGCGGACAGTACTAGAATCAGTGGATAAAGTCCTGCTTGAGTACCCAGCGCCGTAATAAAGGGCCTTCAGTAATGCATGCAGAGGCTAACAGATTAAACTACCCCATAATGTACGCTAGAACCCGCTCTATATGATATATATACTGAGATAATAATATATATGAAATATATATTATTATAATAAAATTAAGAATGACAAGCAACGTTATATATATAAGATGATAGGATTAATATTAATTTTATATAGTATGTGAAAAGATAAACTACTATCTCAAAGCAAAGAGACTCGATTAACGTAGTGAAAGATTAACAGGGTTAGAACCACGTAACTAAGATGCAAGTAGATAATTATATATACCTAAGATTTATACATGGACACTAATCTCATTGCCAAGTCCAACCCTAGGTGAACGGGATTACAACCACGAAGTCTGGGAACATGCTATTTTACACCATTCTAACTGCCAACGAGCACACGCCTAAGAACGTGTAAAATATCTGTCATGTTGTAACGCGTTCCGACAAAGCGAGCCAGTCCATGCCGCAAAGTCAGGGCTGCATCCCCCAGGGCCCCGCAACAGTGTCTAAGAGCCGCCACTGATCATCTACGCCCGTTGGTCCCCGCCCTTTTGACCAACCCAAGCGAAGGACTTTTCGATCAAACTGCATATCATATATGTATATAAGTATATAATATATATATATATTAATATATATATATAATATATAAAATATAAATATTATAAATAATAATATATATCAGAGGCGACTGCTACGCTGGCTGCTCGGGCTTACACGAGTATCATTATAGAAACGATCGATCTTCAAAGCTAATATCCAAATTAGAAGCATAAAATTATACACAATCTTTTACCACTTCATTATTAAAATAAAGAAATTATTACATAACAAATAAAGAAGATAATTTAAAATAAACCAAAACTGTAAGAATCTATCGCCATTGAATAATGCTATTTTTCAATCAATTAATAAAGTGAACAGCTCTGCTTCCTCCGAAATTATCCAGAGCAAAATTTTTAAGACAGTACTATCACTATTTCACACGTGAATTTTAAATTTTTACAATTTTTTTTGTTTCTTCCTAGGAAACTAATGTAAATACAACCGTTTATTTTAAAAAAATGAAAACAAAAACGTTTTTTTATTTTAATGCACATTTCGGATAAAAATAAGTAATATTAACCTTCCGGAAAAGGAGTTTACCAATTTTAGGGGGCTGTTATTATATATACTGTATATTATTATTTTTATTTAACAAATTAAGAAAAAAAAATTAAAAAAATAGAAGAAATGAATGAACTTACTTAAATAAAAAAATAAAATAAATCATAATAAATAAAATATCTCTAACTGAAAACCAAGCAAAGAATAATGAAAGAAAATACAAAACATTTAAAATAATCAATTTTAAATTACTTAAAACTTGTACAATAGCAACAACAATTATCTAATTTCATTAACTATGTTTTATACCCCTGTATAATATATATATTTAAATATAAATATAATTACATTTATATAATAAATAATATATTATATATATAATAATCAATATATATATATATATAAGAGAAGAGAGAGGATAGAGAATAGAATGAGAGAGAGCCCGAGTAAGTAAAACGTTACTCGGAGTCACTGCGGAATAAACATATATTACGTAGTTGAATAATATATTTATATAGATATTCATAAAATAAATATAATATAGATATATAATATATAATTATATTATATATTATTAATATAATAATATAATAATAAATAAATATATATTATATATATATAAAATATATATATATATGTAGTAAGATATAATATAATAATATATAGGGCCAGGCAGTTTAAAATTCTAACATGGAGCGGAAGGATAGATAATTATTTTGCCCTCAGTCTATGGGAGGTTAACCGAACGTCAGAGATGACCAGTGCCAAAAGATAATCCGACCTGTCGTCGATTCCCTATCAAGCTAAACTCCTCTCAAACAATAGTTCATCCTGCTTCACCCTAACGTATATATAAAAAAAATTAATAGAAAGTTCAATTCATAATATTAAGATAACTTGATTGACACTTTCAATCGCTGTTCGGAGAATGCCATTAAATGAACGTGTGGGATTCTAGGTAATTTCTATCTCTGTTCCAGCAATGAGAACTCTGGCGGCCCTTTTGCACCAGATGTTTCTTTAAACGAAAAAAAGAAATAACTTAATTTTTAAAAAAGTATATTAATCTATTTCAAAATCAAGATTGGATGTGATAATTTTAATTGTTCTGATTAATTTTATTAGAAAGGGAATATGAACGAGATTCAAGGACGATGAATCCCCCTTCAGAAACCCCTGAATCGAACATCAATGGAACACCAAGCGCACCCCCTGCCCCAGGGTCAGCACTTAAAACGACAAACAGACGCCTTTAGGTAATACCACATAGAAGTTAAGGTTCCCATTATAGAATATTAAAAAACTCCACGAAGTAATGAAACTTTTGCAGGTTTTAATTGTGATATTTAAAAGAAGGAAATTGAAATGAGAAATATTTTAAATTTAGCTAGATGTTCTTCTTATGATCTAACTCTCTCTCTCTCCTCTCCACTCTTCCACCTCTCCCTCATCTCTCTCTCTCCCTCATTCTCTCTATCTCTCTATCTCTCACTCTCCTCACTCTCCTTTCTCTCATCTTCTAAGGACACACGCGATATATAACTGAGACACAACGCGCATATATAAATCGAACACACGCAATCACATGATATATATATATATATATACTATATATTATATAATATATAAATATAATATAAATATATATATATAATATATATATATATAATATATATATATATTATATAATATATATTATATATATAATATATATATAATATATATATATATAATATATCTTGTAATATATATATATATATATAGTATATATATAATATATATAATATAAATATATATATAATAATATATATAATATAAATATAATATATATATGATATATAATATAAATATATATATAATATAAATATAGTATTAATCTTGCATGGTAATCACATATTCAACATGAGGATGTGGCAATAAAAAACAACGTGTCTCCTTTATCAATTTTGTGTAATGCTGATGCGATAATATCGCCTCATTTATAACTACTTGAAATTGTGATCCACAACTTCTCGTTCAGCGAAAGATCAAAGTGATTTTAAGTGTTGAAAAGATTATAAGAATGGTAAATTATGTAAGCGATGGTTTGAGGAGAAAGCGATTTCTATTATCTTTTGGATACACAGTTCTTCTTCTTTAAATGTTAATAGAATAAAAAGATATTTTTTAAAATTGCTAATAAACGGAGGCTCTATACATTTTTATAAAAGATTTTATCATATCAGATTACAAAAAAAAATTGTTTTTGTTGTCGATTTTTACTATTGGTGTTTATCAGTTTTATTAGACCCAAATAGTTAGTTTTTTGCTCTAGCATCGGACTGTTTTTCGTGTACGGCAGGCAAGGAAAGTATTTATTGGCATCCCATTTTGGGTGGTCTTGACTGTACAACATTTTTTATATTGACATTCCTTTGTTTATTGTTTTTTTTAAGTGCAATTCCCAATAGTTTTTATTTTCTCTAGCGATCGACCGCACGTTTTTGTGTTACGAAACAGGAAGGAAAGTTTATTGGCATCTCATTGTATGAAAATAAAAATTTTTTTTGTTCTTCTGAATCTTTTTTTTCAGTTTTTTATGCAGATTCCAAATATGTTTTTAGTTTTTCTCTAGCATCGACCGTTTTTGTGTTACGACGGTCAGAAGTATTATTGCAGCATCTCATTTTGTATGAAAAAATTTTTTTGGTTTCTTCTGTAATTCTAGTTATTCAGTTTTTTTTGCAGATTCAAATATGTTTTTTAGTTTTCTCGTAGCCATCGACCGTTTGATTACGATGGCTAGGAAGTAATCAGAACACCCTTGCTAATCTCATTGGTAAATAGAAATGCAATAAATACTTCCTGCTCGTAACACAAAAACGGTCGATGCTAAGAGAAAAACTAAAAACATATATTTGGAATCTGCATAAAAACCTGAATAAAAAAACAATAAAAAATCGGAATCAAACATATAAAAAAAAATTTTTTTGTAACATTGTGTAACATTTTTCTAATGTTGTTGTAACATCCTGCTTTTAAAGTTAATTTGATTTTGAATTGTTTATTAAATAATAGTTGGCCGATGATTTTAGGGCATTCTGTCTCTGTAACTCTTTTATGTAATGATTACAGTTACCCTAAATTGGTGTGTTGTGTGTTTTTTTTTTTTTTGTCACTCAGCTAAAACTTTATGTATAAAATCTGGCCTCTATGCACTGTAGTGTATTATTTCATTTTTTAAGGTCTCGAAACGGAATTTCTATAGGTGTAATAATTTGTTGTGCTGTTGATGTATTTATGCTATAATATATATTAATATTATTTAATTATATAATTATTATTATTAATTATTTATTATTATATATATATATATGTGAGAGCTGGCTAAGTATAAAAATATATTATATATATATATAATATAAGTAATATATATTTATAATATATATATATCATATATATCATATATATATAGTATATACTATATATATATATATATATAATATATATATAAAAATATAATATACTTATATATTAAATATATATAATAATATTATATATTAAATAAGTAACAAAAATGATAGATGCTTTAGAACTAAATCAGGAAATTAGGCTTTAAGCACAAAAGGCAGAGAGTTATTTAGGTTAGTTATATTTGTTTCACTTGAAATACTAATCATCTGGTTCTGAATATGATCTCCAATTATAAAATTCAAATCCTATTTTTAATCCTCAACGTCTTAGACTCCTTCCACTATATAGTGTTTTGAAAGTACTCGATAACTATATAATATGTTGAAATAATTTTGCGCAAAATTACTTTTAAAATATTAAGTAGAACAAAATTGAAACATGATATGCTTCACAGATGACAAGAATAACTATCGTATGAGAACAATCAAGTAAAAGAGACAGAAAAAAGTACCCAACATTTACTAAGTTTAAGAAAAGCAATTTTCCACTCTAGATACTCGCAACGCTCTTCATTGAGGAATTAACAGATGCGGTGATTTTATTTCCAACATTTTTCCAAGAAAAAAAAAAACATTCCTAATATAATTCGCTTAATTGGTTGGTATGCATCATAACAAATAAATACAAAATAATATTAATATAGGGAACAGTAATAGAACAGACTTACGTGAAGTCAAAATAAACACTATCTATGGCATCTCTTCAAAAAAAATGTTTCAATAGAAGGGTAGTTTAATTGTTTATTTAACTTTATTTATTTGTTTACTCTTATATATATATATATATACATGTTATGTCCCAAAAGTAAGTGTACTGATGTCTATTTAATTATGTATTGGACTTCAACTGAATTACACAGATTAAATCTCCTTCTAAATATGACCTTTTGGAGATTACACAGCGGTTCCAAACGTTTCTTGCACTGTTCATACAGCCAGTTCCGGAAGTCTTTTCCCTGAGCGTGTTTAGTCACGGTTTATCGTATTTTTTGTAGGTTTTCCATCGTACCCAAAATGACTGGCCTTCAACTTCATTTTCATACTTAGGAAGAGGTAGAGAATTTCGCACGGAGCTAGATCTGGGTGTAAATGGAGGTATTGAATACTGAATATTTTTGTCAGGCGCAGGCGAGTATGATTTCGTAATGTTATTATGTTTGAGGAGCCGCAGTGTAGATGGCATGTTAATTCGTGGTGCAGCACCCCATCGTCTCAACTTCTGTCTCTGGATTTGCTGAACTCGTTTTTTGAAGTCATTCCAAGATATCTTTGAAAAGACGTGATTAACTGTTTTCTGTAAGTACAATAGTCTCTGTGCACACAATGCCACGGCTGTCGAAAAAACATAATATAATCTGTTTCTGACCTTGGACTTTGCTCATTACGTGCCTTTCTTTGGACAGGGAGAATTTTTTGTGAAGCCATTCCGCACTTCTGCCCGTTTGGTTTTAGTAATCGTACCAAAAATCAATGTATTCATTCGCCTGTTATAGACTTATCGCTAAAAGAATTGCTCGCATTTCGAGTCTTTAAAGTAAAATCTTACAAATTAATACCATGTTCGCTTTTCTGCGTCCAACAGGACAATCTCTTCGATGCTCCATACAGACAAGTCTTTGCGACACAGTTTGCAACAAATTTTCGCATGTGCAAATGGTTCGTTACATTCTATGAAATCTGCATTTTTTATCCAAACGAGTTGCTTCTAACAATTATTCTGACAACTCGAACCCGTCAGTCTTCTCTCCATTAACGCTTTTAACTAACTTGCCAGACATTTTCATGCGTTGTTGACGAATTGGTCTCCACACGATGGGTCTCTCTCTTCGAAGTTTCTCGGCCCGTCTTTGAAAGCTTTGTGCCACCTAAAAACCATTTCTCGATAGAATGGTGTCCCCATAAGCTTCGTTTAAAGAGTAAATGTCTCTAGTGGCAGTACTGCTTACTGTTCCAAACACCCCGCAGAATTGGATAGCGTAAACGCGCTGTTCAATTATATTTGACCCTGCTATTGGCAAATAATTCGTAACTAGGATAGAACTACGCCCTACACAAAAAGATGTAGTTGCAAAAACGTAATCGAGGCTTAGAAACTACACTTCCATTACATACAACAGATAATTAGTTGCAAGAACTGGACTTTATAAAAACTACGTTAAAACTTGTATGGGATATGTCAGCCAGGTAAACTAAGCCGTACCCATCGTTTCGTATCCACCTATCGAAAGGAGCGAGCTAACATTATTCAGTCGATTTATGGGATAATCGAGTAAACCTTACTTGTTGGAACCAGATGAGTCATAATATGAATATATATAATAATATTATATATATATATATATATAATATAAGTATATATATATATATAATAATATATATATATAATAGTATATATATATATATATATATATATTTATAATATATTATATATAAGTATATAATATATATACTAATATATGTATATAATATATTAATATATATATATATAATATAGTATTAAAATATATATATATATATATAATATATGTATATATATATATAGAATATATATATATGATATATTAAATATATAAATATATAAGTATGATGCTAGCCAAACCAAAGTCCGGCGGCAATCCTATTTCTAATAAGTTGAATGAATAGAGATATATAGGTAAAGGCTTAAGGGGGGAATTATAGCGCCGCAGGGCTATCAAATCGTGAACAAACAGACAAAAACCGAAGGTTTTGTCTATGTTGTCTTGTGTTCTGTGTGTTTGTTTGTTTGGTGTTGTTGTACATATTTGTATTGATTATTATATAATATATATTATATTATTACGTCGATAGAAATATGAGCACGGATAAGTGATCAATATTAAATTTCGAGTTTGTGTGTCGCTTTTGACTCCGACTCTGACTCACGACTCCGGGCTCTCGACTTCCGCTCCGGCCCGGCCTCGGCCGCTGATGTGGTCAGACTCTGGCCTCCGGCTCTAAGAAATGATCCCACGAAAGGGATCACTTCGAGTTTTTTTTTTAAAACCCTTTGTGCCTGCGTCCGCGACTTCCGAATCCGCACATGCACTGGTCTCGCCCCGTCCGCGCACGCGCACAAGAACGCCCCTTCAGCTCCCGACATATATCTAAATAATTAAGTTACGTATCGAGCTAAACATTTGGGAGTGTGTTAGATGGGGAGGTAACCCTCGTCGAGACGAAGTTACGTACCCGTGGGTCCCCTGAAGGGGACCCCACCCGCCCACGTAAAAATAAGTGTGCCCCACTTAAACAAAATCAAAAGGGTTTCGAATTTGGCTGAAATGTTGGGTGAGGAGGATTCAGCAGTATGAATGTTCTAGATAAGACTTGATTATGGAATGCTGAGGAGTTGGCTCCGGCAACCGTGCTCGGAAGCCACTGCGAAGCCGTGTTTGAATAACAGATCGTGAAATAACAACAAAATGTTGGTGTCCTATATGGTTATCGAGGTCGTCAGAGTTCGGAAGATGAGTAAAGTCCGGGTAGGGTGCTAGGATCGCCCCAGAGAGGCGATCCCGACCCCAAACATTAAATATTGAATGTAGAAATAGCTGAAACTCTGATTATACAAACTTTTCAGGTTTGTATCTCTTAGGGTATATGCCGGGTAAAAAAGATGACCAGGATTTTACCAGAAGAATTTTTGTGGGAACTACAGGCGATTAGCCCCCAAACTGAATATTGACTCTAGAGTGATGAAACCGGTAATATCAACCTTCTGGAGGAGTATCTTATATGAACGCCCGGGTGTAACAATGGACTGTGGTGCCCGCCGAGACGGGGGTAACCACCCCCAAAATTCTTGCAATATTGACATAGAACAACGAAAATTGATATAGCTAGCTTTTTAGGTGTATCTAAGTATACGGGTAAAATTACCGATTTGACCAAATTCGGATCCCGGCCCCCCAAATCTGAAATATTGACACTAGAACGATTGAAAACTCGTAAAACACCTATCTTTAATCATAGTCTAAAACATTAAAATCAGTTAAATCAAACCAACCATCCAATCACACCTCGGCCTGACCCATTGTGAATCTTATGATTCTATGATCTATTGATTACAGTCAAATTTTTAAAAAAAATTGCATGTTTTACATACCCTAAAATCAGTTAATATATGTGTAAATCAGTAAAATCAAACCACCCATCCAACCCTCCCCCTGCCAGTTGTGATCTATGTAAGTCTATTGACTATTTGCCACATCTATTGATCTAATGAATAGTCATTGATTAAGGCAAAATTTTTTAACTAAAATGTGACATACCATACCCTAGAATCAGTAAATCATAATCAAAATTCAAAGCCACTCATTCCTACGCCCTGACCCTGAGTTGTGATCGTATTTATCTATTGAATCTGTGTGATTATTGATAAGGTCAAATTTTACCTAAAAGTTCATGTTTACAACACCTAAAAATTTCAGAAATCGTAATCAAGGCCAACCAAACCTAAACCATCCGTTCCAATCATGAATCTATGATCTATTGATCTATTGATCAACTGATCAGTCATTTCTAATGATCTAATTTCGATTAGCTAACAAAATTTTAGCTAAAATTGTACGTCACTTTAAATTACTTTCTAACATAAGCTGTAACGTCTAAACTAAATCAAAGGCCCTACTACCAATCCTCCCTCCTGCCATCTGTGATCTTAATTTCGACTATTTTTCGAAGAATCTATTGATTAAGTGTCAAAATTTTTACCTAAAATTGATGTTTTATTACTACGCTCTTAATCAAATGCCAAACCCACCCTACCCCCTACCATCATTGGAATATTTGTCGTACATTGACTATATCTATTGAATTCTCATGATTCTAAGGTCA
This sequence comes from Trachelipus rathkii, assembly GCA_015478945.1. Taxonomy (NCBI): domain Eukaryota; kingdom Metazoa; phylum Arthropoda; class Malacostraca; order Isopoda; family Trachelipodidae; genus Trachelipus; species Trachelipus rathkii. Next base: position 29,283 of record JABUQX010051977.1, read on the forward strand.
AATTTTACTAAAATTGTAAACGTTTATCATAACGCTAATGAAAGCAAGGTAAAGTCACGTAAATTCAAACCCTATCCAACCTCCCCCCTGACCCAGCTGTGATCTATTGATTCTAATATTGATGCTAGTTGATTACAAAGTCACATTTCGGAGTGTTCACTTTGGAAAACAAAACATAAAATCAATTCTTATACAAAGATCAAAACAATATATGGCCCGAACGTAAAAAGTTTTCACATCTATAATGCTAACATGGTAAATTATGCACTATAGAAATAATGTACATAATGAACCTAATCACACCTTAAACACGAAAAAACTGTTAACTTAACCCAAAGTCCACCAAGCTTAACATTCATATAAATCAACTAAACATAACATAACAACCCAAAAACTACAAACTTATTTACAAGACACGTTGTCAAAACCATACATGCTTTAACATCAGAACGATGTAATTACACTAACATGGAAATAATTAATAAAAATTTAAATATCAGCAACACTGTTAATTATCAAACGATGCAAACAATTATACTCTATACCATCGAAAGTCCACAACAATAAAGCTAACCAGGATAACATGAACAAAAATAAATGTCAATACAAAAAATCTATACTTCACATATAAACATACTAATAAACTGTTAACATCTACAGAAAATTCCACACTTAACAAGACCGAGTAAAGATAACTAACTAATGGCAAGTCAAAACGTACCTAAATTCTTACTTTTTCAAGCATATCCGTAACGATAAACGCCTTTACAGCAACGATCAGCACTAATGTATTAGTATAGGATATAAATACGAACACTAAATATTAGTCAAAAATGTATCATCAACCTTGCGCGATTACTCAACCTGACAAGCAAATATATTCTAACAAACACAATGTTTCCAATTAATCAAAAGCTAAACATAGGCACATACTTGAGACAGAAAATAATTTACAACGAGTACAAAACCTAACAACAACTGTAACAGACCAACAAATAAATATTCACATAACAAAGTTCGCAGACTTAACAGAGTAAATAACTCTAACTGTTAACAATACAAAACGTCAACCTATTATATACCTTTCAAACAATCTCTAACATATTAACGTAATCTTAGCATGACAATACAGTAAACATTTATCAAAAAAGGTTCAAAATACCATACCCACCTCATGAATATACCTATACGCCGTAAAAAAGACGAATAGTAAAATTTTTTAGGCTTATCATCTTTTAGACCCAACCGTCTCCTTCCCGAGAAAAAATTACCAACATCTAAACATAAAAATCGATTTAGCTTTAACATCTGCATAACGCATAAGTGAATGCAATACTAAAGTATTATTTGACCCATGGCAGATACATAGCAATGTACAGGTCGCGCATTACGGTTACGTATTAATATAAAGTATACGGTCTTGGAAATAACGAAACCCTTCGTGAAGATATCCAAACAACAACTAGAGATGGCCGGGGAGATGTCATCGTAATCAACACTGAAATAAAACTAGTCCTGACTGAAAAAATAACGTATAATAACATCCTTTAAAGATGAGAATTC
>JABUQX010051978.1:5000-20000 GCA_015478945.1 Trachelipus rathkii
TGCTTGATTGTGATTATTAATTTCTTTCGGAAAAATAAAACCAAAAAAGATAAAAAAAAAATAAAAATTCAAGAGACAGAGACGTATCTACAGGGACGCTAGAGAGAAGTTATATTGCGGATCACCAGAGCATTTCACTAACTGTAAGCCGATTTTAACAATATACGAAATGGAGCTCAGGAGTTAATGCAAACTTGAAATTTTTCGACGTCTAAATTTTTGACGAAATTTTTGTTACATTTAAAATAGATTTCGTATATAATTAATCGGAAAAAAATGTGCTTTTGGAATGGGAAGAAGCTAAATTTTTAATGATTTATTGAGTTAAAGAAATGAAAAAAAAGAAAAAGAGTAATTCAAATTACGGGAGAACTTTCATGCCATTAATCTTAAATGCATTCTTAATCCTTACATTGGCTTCTTTAAACAAGGAATAAACAACCTGCGCTCTCTCTCTCACTACGTCTCGTCTCTTCATCTTCTCTCCTCTCGTGGCGGTCTTTCTCTGCGCGTCTCGGCTCTTCACATCTCTAATCTCTCTTCTTCATTCTCTCTCACTTAACTTCTTTCATTTCTCTCTCTCCTCATCTCTCATCTCTCTCTCACAAATCGCAAACTTGTGATCACAAATGGGAGAGGCAATAACATTAGTAATTCAATACTATTTAATGTGATTAGCATCAAATTGACTGAACTTTATGAAACTTCATTATATGGCCTTTAATGGTATGTCGTTTGTTTAAAATTCTTAATTCACTATTATTTAAAGAAATAGAAATTATCTTTTTTATTTAACAAAAAATGTTGCTTTCCTTGCTATATATATATATATAGAATTTTAATAAATTATATATATAATATAATATATATATATATATATTATATAATAATAAATTAATTATAAGTATTTATATGGTAGTATATATATATTATTACTAAAATATTTAATATAATTATTATTATAGAAGGGTAAATATATATCATATATATAGGTGTGAAGGCTCCTAAATTTAATTATATTATATCTAAAGTTGAAAGACATAGTTTAAATATATAATTTGTGGTGACTACACTTACATAGAGGAAGTTGATGAAAAGATAACTTATACTTAATATTGTTTATATATTATATATATATATATATATATAATATTACCCTTCACTTTTCTGTTTTTAATCTGACAAAAAATTTTGTCACTTCAAACTTGTACCTCCATATAGATAGATAGATAGATAGATAAATAGATAGATAGATAGATAGATTAGATTAATTAAATGATAATGATAGAATAAATAATAGATAGATCGTATAGGTGGTGAAATAGATAGATAGAAGATAGATAGAATAGATTAGATAGAGTATGATAGTATAGATAGATATGATATGATAGATAGATAGAAATAGATAAGATATAGATAGATAGAATAGATAGATAGATAGATAGATAGATAGATAGATAGATGGATAGATAGATAGATAGATAGAGGGTAATAAAAATTAATTTGATAAAGATAGACCAATGAACTTATTACGACTAAAGAATTGAAGTCGCCAAAATCCCTAGGCTTCAGATAGGCCAAATAGATCGAAATATTCATTGATAAAATCATCGTAATTATATTTACTTATGTTTCGATCATATTTCTATATTCAATGAAATCATTTTTAATTCAATATAATCAATTAATTGATATTAATGTATAATGAATCATCATTAATTATGGCTCTATTGTATCTTTTTTAAACCAATTTTCGCGCCCTGAATAAATATGGAGAAGGATTCGGGCTTTTACTTTGGTCTTGTTATCTCTTATTGAATATTAACTAGACACATACGCGTATATATATATATATTATATATATATATATATAAGGTATATATATTATATAATATATATATATATATATATATATAATATATATATATATATATATATATAATATATTTATATATATTATATATATATATATATATATTATATGTACATGGTATACCACCAACTCACGGGCAGAGCTTCCTTTTTCAAGAGGGGGCAGTATATAATGAAATGAAATAACATAACACAAAATGAGTTCTCTATAAACCTAACGTAAATCTCTCAGATGAGCACAGACGGAGGATTTAAAGAGAGGGAGATTAATTTAATGTGCAGACAGAAAAACACATGATATGGTAAGGGAGTTTCACAAATAGAGTAGCTGGAAAGAAGAGGTACAACTATAAACGAAGGTTTTTGGAAGCACTACATCGATTACCTAACCTACAGTTTCTTATAAATCATATGATGTACTGCGCAGCCTTATTGTATATTATATAATATATATATATATATATATATATTAATATATATATATATATATTATATATATATAATATATATATATATACACATTTATATTTGAAACATAATTTAACACATTAACAATCTTTACATAACGTGTAGTACTTATGTTATAAATGTTTCAAAATGAAAACTGTTTTATTTCCCTCTTTACTATGTTTGTTTTTATGTCTTCTGCGAGTTTATAATACAAAATGAAAGTTCAAATATGACATATGTAAAGTACGGCCGGGTGGGAAGGATGGGTGGTGGTTGGTTTATGGGTTACTGAGCTTTATTTTGAGCTTACTCTTTAGGGGTTAATAAATAAAAAAAATAAATCAACCTAATAATAAAGGTTTTATATTTTTTTACTAAATTTAATTTATCTTGACTGTGTAAAAAAAATATAATTAAATAAAAATGTTTATATACGTAAAAGAAAATATATTAAAATATGTTAGTTAATGTTTTCATAAAGAAAACATAATATACATAAATTACACAGGCCTGCATTTGAAAAAAAATTTATGTTACTTGGGTTTTCTGAAGTGATTCCTAACGAAATTGTCCTCCTAAATTGAAATATGACATTCATTTTGCTCAATCAGGTCTGGTTTTAGAGATACAGCGCACTACTTCTTTTAGAAATTGGGTACGTTTTTAAGAAAAATTCCGTTAATTATATATGAAAGTTATTTAATAAATTACAATTACTTTTAATAACTAAGGAAAAAATAAATGCCCGACTCAATTCGACTTTCCTTTTAATAATTTTAAACTTACAGACTACTTATGAGCCTCGAGCCCACACGTGAATAACGAAACTATTTTCCAAGAACGAAGTCCTTGATGATATTTCCGTAGTGCTGAAGCGTTGTTGGTTCGTCGCGTTAAAGACACCAGCAAAATAAAGTCAAGCTGAACACATGTTGATGTCCCAGCGTCCTTGATAGGCATTCTGTTTCCAATCGTCTTATAAAAGTGTCTTTGTGAAATTCTTTCACCTTGATTCGCTACTATGGCCTGTAAATCCACAGTTTTGGCGAGGAGAAAAATAGTCAAGATGTGAATGGAGAAAATGCAATTTTATCGACATGCGAGCTTCCATTTTTTCGAAGCTTTTCATAAGCTCATTTAAATTTTACATGTGAGATATATTCTGAGCTTCTTTTATTTACCAGAAAACCGTCAATTACTTTACTAAACGATCGCCATGCATCTTGTTCACTGGCTTCCATATTGGTGTAAAAATGCTTGCCCTTTAACAGAGTTCTAATTTGGGGACCGTCAAATATGCCTGCATGGAGCTTTGCATCACTGATGTGTGGGAATTTTTTGCAGTAGATACTTAAAAGCTTGGCCTTCTTTATTCAGTGCTTTGACAAAGTTCTTCATCAGGCCAAGCTTTATATGAAGAGGAGGCAGTAAAATATTTTTGGGAGGGACTAGAGGTTCAGCTACCACGTTGTGGCAGCCAAATTGGAATGTCTCTCGAGCTGGGCAGTTTTTTTTTTGCTTATAGTGAAGACTATCAGCACGGCTATCCAATAGACACATGAAGCAAGGATATTTTGTGTAGCCTCCTTGCATCCCAAGAAGAAGGCACACAACCTGAAAGAAAGGATTATTCTTTAAATACATTAATGATAAAATTAAATTGAATAACTGTCATTTTATGCTTGCATATTATGAGTCGTATCTATGGTATTCTAAGATATCTTTATATTTTTTCATACAGGTAATTTTTTTTAAAAATGAAGATTTATAATGCAAGAAGAAGAAACTGGGAATATATCTTACCTTGAGATCATACCAAGCGTAAATAACAACAAGAATTAGATAGGAGAGTAGTATGTAACATGTCTCGCACCTCGCTCCTCATCACATACTTCTTCATTACTTGTAAAGTAGCTTATGCCCTGTTAACTGAACTGAAATGGGCATAGGTTAAGCGGGGATGCCATTTTATTGCCAATACAACCTTTATAGCAGAGTGACTGCCTTCAAGCTTCTGCTAGAAGAATCAATGAAGAGCCTCCATTTACTTGGTGGTGAGAGATAAGGCACGGAACAAAGTGCCTCAATAAAACCACTTTTAACATCATTTATTTTGCAAATTAATGCACGAAAATAGGCCTTGCAAAAGCAACTGCAAAGAACTTTCGGAAACATCTCCGTCTACATTCTGAACAAAAGTATGTAGTTTCTACACGAGACGTATGGAGTGTTGTATCTCAACTAAGACGGGAATGTCACAAGAAGTAGATGCGGGTTCTCTTTACCAAAAGGACCTTATATGATCTTCTTAGTAACAAGTCATTGTTATCAATTTACAAAAATCTTGATTGAGATCGGTCCATTGGCGAAGTGTTATGATACACCGTCTAAACGGAACTGACTCACTCGCTATCAACAAGAAAGATGTCAGTGTCAATGTCACTTCTATAAAGTTCTTCACTAATATTGTTCTTGTAGCTCAGTAAATTTTCAGGTGGAGAAAGGAACTGGAACTCCTGGGGAACAACATAAAGTATGTGTAATATGTGTGTTTATGGCAGAATGAATACTCCAGTGTTAAGGGTAGCTGTTGCAGTGTGCTTGTTCTTCTTATTGATACCTGAAAAAAGGTTTCGCCTACTTAATTTACATAATATTAATTCACTCGACCTTCGTTTCCACACTTTTTATACACAATTTTCATACCAGGAAAATTTACCAATTTTAAATACAATCAAATTTTAATATACAATTTAAGAGTATATATATATATATATATATATATATATATATATATATATAATATATATATATATATTATATATATATAATATATTATATATAATATATATATATTATATATATATATGTATATATCTATATATATATATAAATATAATATATATACTATATATGATATATAATATATATATATATAATATAATATATATATATTATATATATATATTATATATATATATATATACATATATATATATATATAATGGGGCCGAGCCGATGGGCGGACAGAGGGGGGGAACCGAAAGTCCGCCGCCCGTCGCGCACCTAAGAAGGCGCTGCGAGAAGAGCGCGCCGACTGGCCTGATATTAAGCGGTCTCCAGGGTGTTCGTTAGTTTTAATTAAAACATAAAACGACTTTACAATAATAAAGCTATATACGCTGATTTCCAAAATATGTTAATTTTGTTTTTCTGATAAATGTTGTTACTTTTGCGAATTTTTTTAGCATTCTGTATTTTTTTTATTATAAAGTTCTTATAGCGCTGATTCCAAATATGTAATTGGTTTTTGCTGCAAGGTCATACTTTTCGATAAATAAAGAAAAGATTAATTAGGGCTGATCGCGTTCTGTAATTATGCCTTTATATATATATATATTATATATATAATATATAATAATATATATATATATTAATATTATATATATATATATATATATAGTTATATAGATAATATATATATAGTATATGTATATATATAATATATAATATATATTATATATATTATAATGATATATATATATATAATATATATATAGTCTATTGCTGTTTTTACGACTCCGTCAGTTTTTAATTTTTTTTTTTGTTTTTTTTTTTTAAAATTAATTTATAATTAGCTACTATATTTCATGTACGCGCGCAATGAATTCAGTGGTAACGGACATGATTCAAAAGTTCGAAGTTATTTTTAAATTTTTAAAAATCACATTTATTGTTTAAATATTTTTTCAAAAATGATAATCTCGAAAAGTACTAGCACTTAGCAGAAAAACCAATACATAATTTGGAATCAGCGTGTAAGGCTTATTAAAAATTAAAAAAAAAATTGGGGGCCTATATATATATTTTTTCGTATTTATGAAATATCTCGAAAGTACGACACTTAGAGAAAAACAACTTACATATTTGGAATCAGCGTAAAGCCTATTACAAAAAATGTAAAAAAATTATATAAAAAAACTGGCAAAAAAATAATAAAAATTTAGGGGGCTCGAGGCCGACGGGCGACAGAAGTGGGGGTAGGGGGATTGTTTTCCATACGGCGCGGGCGTAAAGGGAGGGCGGAAAGGAAGGCGCCCTTCGAGCACGCAAATACGGCAAGAGCGGGGTTCCGAGACCCTTCCCGGAGGGGGGGAAATAGTCCTACCGGCTGTAGTTCCGCGCAGGAAGGGCCAGAGACGCGGGCGACTCCTGTCTGCGCGATCTTTGCGGTTAACCTTGGGTATTCTTTTAGTTGTAAAAAAAAAAAAAAAAATTAAAAGCTGACGGAGTTGTAAAAAAACGTAAAGGTCCATATATATTTTTGAATGCATGTCCGTTACCACTTAAATTGAATATTAGGATCATATACTAGAAATATTATAAAAAAAGCAAACAAAAAAAATTCGAATGACGGAGTCTAAACAAGAAGAGGTCTATATATATATATATATATATTAAGTATGATATGTATATTTATTATATATAGTATATATAATATTAATATAGCTATTCATAATATATATATATATATTTTATAATTAGTATAGTATAAGTATTATATATATAGATATATATATCATAATAATATATATATATATATATATATATATTATATTATAGCATGGGCTCTTAATGATTGGTAATTTATTTTCTTGGAGGCTGTGAAGGGGCTCTATTATTGGGCTAAAAGTCGCTTCTTTCCAATTTTTTATAGGCTTTTATTTCATACAGAGAATTTGTTAATTTATTAATTAGGGCAATTCGCGTTAGTATTAAAGTGGAAAATAAGGCAATAGGTATGGCAAAATTTATGATAAAAAGCAAAAAGTTCGGATCCATGGGCAATGCGATATGTTAGGAAGTGGATGCGGATAAGCAGCATGATCATTGATATATATATTATAGTATATATAGATATATATATATATATTAGTTAGTATATATTAATATATACTATAGATGTACGATGGGTACTAGAGAGAGGATATATATATACTATATATACGTAGAGTATTATATACATAGTATATTATATATATACTAATAGTGATAGTCTATATGGGCATATTGACATATGGTGCACTGCATAAACACCACACACACGTTACATGGGCGAATGTAGGCAGAAATAATACATGGTGGTACCGCTGGGTATTATATATATAATATAAGAGCATGATATATATTATGAGTCACTACGCAAGTATATAGATAGTATAAATGATATATGGGGCCATATCACTAATACAATATATGAAAAATAGATTAATTAACCGCAATTTAACCACAATTTCTCTACCAGAATAATACACTATTTTTATACACCATTAGCAATTACAATAAGGCGTACTGCCAAAAGATTTTTTATAAAAAGCCTTTTCTAGATCTTTGTCAGGCGCGCGATCTATATGCGTCAAGAGTAGATTAGTATCTCACTTTGAGATTGGTCATGGGCCTGCAAAAAAGGTCATAGACTAATGGGTCCTTGCCTTCTCCACACCATAGGTATCAGGAGGCACAAGAAGTGACAAACAGTTCGTTGTTGCACCGTCACTCCAGCGCCTAGCGCTATGATACAGGCCTTGCAGTACATAATGGTGGAGCAAAGGTTTTGTCTTGATCTCCTAGCTTTATTCCAAAATATGCATTGCATCAAGGAGACTATTAACCTTAACGCCGGTTTATTTGCTCCAATCCTGTGCAAAAAAGCTGGTACATCTAAAAGTACATTTTTGCCACACACCATAAACAAAATTCTAATGATTCAGGACTATGTTTTTTAACACTTTACTTATTCATTTTTATGAATATTAGAAGTTTTTTGCTAATGTATCTGCCTGCAAAAAAATTCACAAAGATAAATAAAACGCTTTAGAAACACTTGACATGCGGTTTAAACACTTGTTCCAACTAATGAAGAACAGTCCATCAGGCATTAAAGTCAGAAGCGCGTAGAGACTGAGCGTCTCTAATGTCATCTAGGCGGAGTCTCGTTCTGTCAATCTTAAAAACTAGACCTGATTGAGCAATATCACACTGGGCTATGAGGTTTTGGGGCCGAGATTTCAGGAGACAAATTTCATTAACAACCACCTATAAAACCCCAGGAACATTTTGGTCGTCAGGCCTCGTTGTTATATATGAAAAAGACTATAAAAAATATATAAATATTAGCGAGAACTAAGAGAAATATAAACATTGTTTCATTTACATGTTAAGCAGCCTTATTGCAGAAGAAAATAAAAGTAATATAAAGAGATATGAAAAATATAATTGTTTATATTAAAAAAATTTTAATTATTTTTTATGGTATACTTTAATCTTAGAAAACGTTGTATAAATAAAAATGTAAGAAAATATAAATGCTATGGGCTTAAACGAAAGATATAAATTTATTTAAGTTAAACGGGTACTATAATAGGAACATAAAAGTGGTGTTAGTTCAAGAAAGAAATTGAATAATTTTAAATCCAAATAGGAGAAAGAAAAAGGAGTATTTCCAATATTTAGTAACGGTCACGACATGCTGAAGAAAATATAACTTTAAGAGTGAGTTAAACAGAGTTTACGAGGTCAATAAACGTAAGGTACAAGGATACAATACTTTATGATATAAGGGAAATGGCGTGCAAACAGCTTGACAGAATTCTAATATTGCGATTATATTGCACGGCGCACAAACTTAATATATAAATATAGTATATATATATATAATAATATATATATGTTAATATTAGTATATATATTATTATATTATATATAATATTTATATAATATATATATTATATAATTTATATAATTTATATATTAATATTTATATATATTTATATTTATAATATTATAATATTATATATTAATATTAATATATATAGTATATATATATATATATATATATATATATTAAATTATATACTATATATATATATATATTAATATAATATATATATAATATATATATATATATATATATATTACAGTGGCAGCTCGTGCAACTTTGGCATGGAAGGTGGACTGCAAGTTTATATATAATATATATATATATATATATATATATAAATTATATATATATATATATATATATATATATTATATGTTATAAATAATTATATATATATATATATTACTATATATATGTATATATATATATATATAATATATAATATATATATTAATATATATATATTATAATTAATATATTTATATATATTATATATTTAATATATATATATATATATATAACTATATATAATTAATATATATATATATATATATATTAATTTGTATATATATATATAAATATATATATTTTATTATATATATATATATATATATATTATATAATATATATATTAATATATTAATAATATAAATAATTATATAATATATAAATATAATATATATATATATATATTAATAATATTATTTCAATTTTTCCCATTAAAGAAAAAAACTGGAAATATAATTTTATTTTAGTTTCCCAATAAATAACAAAGAAAATTGAAAAAATTGTACACCTTGCCAGACGTAAGATAAATATAAAATTAATTTAATGATTTTTATATGTAAAATTATTTATTATTTTTACCAACATTTTTTATATTCATAACTATTTTATAATAAGTTTCTTAATGTAATAGAAGTTATTACAAGAAACTATCAAAAGAACCATGGAAAAAAGTAGAAAGAGATAACTCCCAACACTTCACTTCCACTCCATAATTGGTGACCCAGAAGTCCGACACCCTTCTCAAAGAAGATTGTCTTTAGGGGCATGATCCAATATTTTAGATGTTGGGACGTCTCCATTATAGCCCCCACCTTGAAAATGGACATCATAATCCGAGAATTTATCAGTCCGATATTTGACTCACTAATAAACACGCAAATATTGAGTAGCTTTTTTTTGGCCTCTAAAACGTTGTTTTCCGGTGTTTTTATGTGTCTGTAGTCACAATTAATTTTTAAAAAAATTTTCAAAAATAATTTTTCAAAACAAATCTTTTTGATATTTTTCGATAAATCATACTTCCAGACAATTAAACGGTATGAATTTGAACTTCAAACTTGAAATATGCATAGATGGGTTCCTTACCTACAAAATGCATCTAGATTTTATTTTCGATTTTTTGAGTTTTGGTGCTCAGCGTTGTCCAATTTTCCAAACCCACTTTTTTGTTGAATTTTGAAATGAAAAATTGGTCTCAATAATTTTTTTATCTGTTTTGGGCGTAAGTTAGGATGAAAATTTTCAGGGCATATGTAGTCTTCGGAGAGAAACATTTTTTTACTTAGATAATTTTCTTTGAGTAATAATTTGCATTAGTTTTGGGTTTCTTAATGGAACATATTTTTCAAAAAAAAAAAATTTTGGGAAATTTTTAAAAATTTTTTTTTTTTGAAGTATAATCAAAAAAAATATCTAAGTAAAAAAGGTCTATCTTGCCCAACTATATAAGCCTGAAAATAATTGAATGTTGATCGGATAGTAGAAAATAAAAATATCTTAATATTTCATTTTTTGGAATGAATAAGTTTTTTTTGAAAAAAGTGAAATATTGAGATATTTTTAATTTTCTACTTATCCGATCAACTTCACATAAAATTTTCAGGGCTGTATAGTTGGGTCGTACAAGATTAGACCTTTTTTTAACTTAGATAATTTTTTTTGTATACTCAAAAGAAAATTTTTAAAAATTTCCCACAATTTATTTTTTTGAAAAATTTTTTCATGAAACGAAATCCAAAATAATGTAAATATACAAAGAAATTAATCTAAGTAATAAATATGTGCCTCTCCAAAGACTACATATGCGCCCTGAAAATTTCATCCACTTCGCCCAAACAGTATAAAAAAATTATCGCAATTTTTCATTTCAAAAAATCCAAAAAAAGTGGGTTTGGAAATTGGAACAACGCTGAGTACAAAAACTCAATAAAAATCGAAAATAATCAGTGGTTCATTTTGTATGGTAATAGGAACCCATCTATGCATATATTTCAAGTTTGAAGTCCCATTTCGAAAAAAATTCTGGAAGTTGATATCAAAAACATGACCCCCCTCCCCATCAAAAACATGGGTTTTGAAAAATGGAAAATTTTGAAAAAGAATGACTAACAGACACAGAAAACACCGGTAAAACAACGTTTTTAGAGGGCAAAAAAAGCTACATTTGGTGTTTATAGGGTCAAAATCGGCTGATAATTCCGAACTTTTGATGTCCATTTTCAGGTGGGGGCTAAAATGGGGTCCCAAAATCTAAAATATTGGAACATGCCCTTTAGAACAAAAGGAGCCCTTAGCAGAAGGACAGGTCGAAGAAGAATAATCATCGCCTTCGAGAACGCCCTTTCAATAAGATGCCTTCTCAAGAAGAACACCCTTTCAAGAAGATGCCTTCGGAAGCCTAAGAACTCTACTAGAAGAAGTTCGTCACAGAAAAAGGAAGATTCAAGAAGAGGAAGCAGACGTATAACTTACTCCTACATAACGGGTTCCCAGGGAAAGAAAGCGGAGCAACCAGAGCGTAGTTCTCAGCAGAAGACCACATCAAGAAGAAAATTCAAGCACCATGCGGCTTCAGTAAGACGCGATAACAATCAGCACTGTTAATCCCAGGCCTTTCAGCCTCTGTTTGACATGATTATTTTCGTCGTCTCTAATACCAATTTTAAGATCACAATTACCTTCAACCAACATGCAGATCGGTGGAGACAGGAACATTAGTCGCTAAGTTAATACCCAACTCTACCAGCCTCAGTTTAGCGTGAATATTTCTGAGGATACTATGGTTACTAACTACTCTCTCTCTCTCTCTCTCTCTCTCTCTCTCTCTCTCTTCTCTTCTTTCCCTCTCTTCCTCCTCTCTTCTCCTCTCCGCTCTCTCCTCTCTCTCTCCTCTCTCTCTCTCTCTCTCTCTAAGAAAAGGACTCAAATTACTTCTTCAGATGAACTTCCGTCTTTTCTCTTCAGGTTTCTGGTTAGAATAGAAGATAAATTCATCCATGCATGGTATTACCACTGCTACTATATATGGATGGATAGCCTGAAGAAGTGAATCATCATTAGTATATATTTGGTACGTACAAATACCATGGAGGACCACATACCACTGCTACTATATATATTGGTATTCTTGGAAGAATGGAGAAGAATCAATTTCAATATAGTGATACGTTTACTGCAATAGAAAACCTCATACCACTGTCACTGTACTATCTTTCTTCAAGCTGTATTCTTCTTTGTGATTTATACCTGCTTCAAAATCACACCAGAGAATTCAACATCAAGCATTCATACAAGCTTATAGAACTCCCTTTTTCAGTTGTTGATTCGCCTCCAATGAGGACCACTTCACCTACTGACCAACAAGAACAAAAAGTGCATTTTAGTGTTTAAATTTAATTTACTGTTTAATGCGTTCCATTTTTCGGGCGCGAAGTATATATAGTGCTCAATCAGAATAATAATTATTTGTTTAAAAATATTCAGATAAAAAAGTGTCACTTTAAATATCACAGAAACATGAAATTAAAAAATGAATTATGAAGGATAGCATTTATTTCGTAATATATCTAGATTGTTACAAATACATAAAAAATACATTTGTAACTAGTACTATCTGTAATTTTAATATAATATAATGGCTTTTATTTGTAATTTCTAATGTAATACAATATTTTACAACATTTTATATCATATTTTATCTTATTTATGTAAATAACTTGTATTTTGGTACGATTTGTAAACACATATAATCTCTTATGTTCTCGCCATTTCTATGTCTTGGCGCAATTTTTTAAATATATTTTCATAAACTTCTCTCCTCAGATATGGTTTGAAACGAGATGAACTTATATATCTCAAAAATCAATATACTTAACTTTAGGTCAGTGATTCTTTTATATATAGCGAAGATGATGTTTAATAAAATTTAACCAAAAACAAATAGAGTTTTTAACACTTTACTATAAAGAGAAAACTAAAAAAAAAAAAGGTTTTAATAACTTATGTTGCTGGTTCACCTAGCCTCGACATACCAAAGCATAATACATTAGCTTCCTGGTGATGAAGAGGGCGACTCCAAACAGTAAGGCTAAGCTATCTGTTCTATTTAGGATTCTTAACGTAAAAGGAGTTATTCGAAATTTCAAAACACAAGCCAAATATTACCTATGTAGTAGAGAAAAAGAAAAGAAGAAACCAATATCCTCCCTCTTTATATTATATATATATATATATATATATATATATATATATAATATATATATATATATATATATATATATATATATATATATATATATATATATATATATATATATATATATTAATTTATTATTTTTCATTTATATTTAACGAGGGCCATAGCCATAAACTAATTCTTGGGGGCCAGCATCCTCTAGCGAAGGGTGCAGCGGACTTGAAACCTTGTCTACAACAAGGTTACGTTGTCAGAAGGAGGTACCAAGCTTGAGGGGGGTTCGAGGTCTTTTAATGTTCTAAATAACATTTATCTTTGGGTAGCCTGTACGCCCAACCCTGAAGAGAAGGGGGTATATATATATAATATATATATAATTATATTATATATAAATTAATATATATATATATAATATATAATATATATATATAATATAATATATATATATATATTATATATATATTTATATATATATATATATATATTAATATATATATATATATATATATATATATTATATATATATCCCTATAGATATAGGGGTATATATATATATAATATATATATATATTAACATGGCAACGGCGTCGTTCGCACCGGCCAACATCTGTGGTGCGAGCTGTGGTGCCCTCGCGTTACCCAGACAACTTTGACTCGGCTCTAGTTCCTTTTCTGACTCCGAACTCGTTCTCTGATTCCGACTGTCTGCTGCATATATAATGTCATATATATATTATTGTTATATACATTGTATTTATATATATATTATATATATATATATATATATATATATATATATATATATATATTTATATATATATATTTATAGGAGTAGAGAGCGCAAAATATTTTCCGACGTTTCGCTTCCTTCAAAAATGGACAAACGTGTTTCTCAAGATATATCCCCACTACAACCAACGGTGGTCAGGCACCTCATCAGCCCCAAAGGGACGCTCCACCTAATTTAATTCTTCTAACCTAAAAGAAAATCTTTTATATTTTACCTTTTTTTTTATATATAAAATAAATAAAAAAACTTTTCTTGATTTGACGGTTTGTTAAAAATGCAATTTAAGCATTTTATTTTTTTTTTTTCTTATCTTTTTTTTCAATATTTTTTTTTTTTTTTTTTTTTTTTTTTTTTTTTTTTTTTTTTTTTTTTTTTTTTTTTTTTTTTTTTTTTTTTTTTTTTTTTTTTTTTTTTTTTTTTTTTTTTTTTTTTTTTTTTTTTTTTTTTTTTTTAAATTTGGAAAAAAATTTATTTTATTTTCCCAATTATTTTTAGTTTTTCTTTCTTTTTTTTTTTTTTCTTTTTTTTATAGTTATTTTTGCAATTATGATATAGCAAAATTTTTCATTTTCTATAGTTCGTTTTTATAAATAACTTTCTGACAGTTTCCAAAAACTTTGAACTGTTAAAACTGCTGACTTGTACTCACTCACAAGCAGGCATAATATATATATATATATAATA
>JABUQX010051979.1:0-15000 GCA_015478945.1 Trachelipus rathkii
TAGGAGATGGTAAATAATAATATAATAATATTCAAATAAAAACATATAAATATTTTATTCACGTTATTAAAGTAATTTGGGGCATAATTTAGGAAATTGCAAGTATCAATGGGTCGAAATGTACGCGCGCAAGTAAAACATAAAATATGTCTCTCTCTCTCTCTCATCTACTTATATATATATATATACTCTCTCTCTCTCATAATATAATATATATATATATATAATATTATAAATCTCTTCTCTCTCTTAGTCTATCTTCACGTCTTACCTCCTCTCTCTCGTCATAATCTATATCTCTACTCTATCTCATCTTACTATTCTTCATCATACTCTATTCTAATTATCTCTACTATCTCTCTCTCCTCATATCTCTCCTATCTCTTCTCCGTATTTATACCTTATATAATTAAGTATATATATATATATTATAATATATATATATATATATATAAATATAATATATATATATATATATATATATAATATATATACTAATATATTCAAAATTAATATAAATTAAATATTAAATTAAATAATAATTATATACTATAATATATATATACATATAATATATATATATAGATTTATAATCTTAAATTCTTCTTTTTAAAACCTATATATAATATATTATATATAGTATTATATTATAAATATAGGTATATATATATGGTAGTATATATATAATAATAATATATATATTTATTATAATATTACTCCAGTAATAATATTAATAGTATAGATTACAGGTATATATATATTATATATATATAGAGTTTTATTTTTAATTAATTTATATATTAATATATAGTATATATTATATATATAAAGTCCTAGTATATATATATATATAGTAGGTATAGGTATGGTTATATATAATATATAATAATATTATATGTATTGAGTGGGAAATAGATATTTTCATATATATAAACAAAAACTAATAGGTTTATTTATATAAAAACAAATAAGATTCTTTTTAATTATTATTTTGTTTAATAACATTTAATTTAATTATTAATTAATTATTATATTATATAATCAAAATAATTAATATAATATATATTAATATAATTTATATATATATAATTATATTATTGGTTTACTTACATTGTATAGATATTCTTACGCTTATATAGTAGATACTTGAAATAAATTAGTATATTCTCTAAATGCATAGTACGTTTGAGATGATTGATGGGTCATTAAAAGTGTCATTAAAATACTTGATACCGATAGTGTATATGACTGAGTCCATTATTCCATCCTGGTTTCTATTATATATATTTTAGAATTATAACTCACTGGTTAGAACTCGAGTAAATACAGGTGAAAGACTGAGTAAAGCTTTGAAGGCAAAAAGGTCTGCTTAAGTGATGAGATAACTATAAAAGGGAGCGGTGAAAAATTCGTGTAGTCATGACCACGTATGGTGATTATGACGGGTATATGTGTGTGTTGTGTGTGTGTGTGTGTGTGTGAGATAGTGTGTGTGTGTGGTGTGTGTGTGTGTTGATGGTGTGTGTGTTAATGGTGTATAGTATGATATGTATATAGTGGTGGGATGCTCATAAGTTAGGAAAAGATTACATACATGCGTTCATAATTTAGGCTGACGATATACTAATATCACAGGCGTTTCAATAAGTTAAAGTATCGAGTACATATAAACCTATGATAATACGGTGATATTCATAAGTGTACAGAAATGGTCATAATCAATGAGTCAAGGCGGCGTAAATATATATATATCTAAAAGGTTAATAGTCAAAAGACCTAAGATCACACGAAATATCAATGATAGAATAAAACGATAATATAACATAACGTCAACTAAGGTCTAAAGAATGAAATATATCAAGGGTCAAACAATGAGTATACTAATAATACTAATATGTACGCAAAAAAGTGACTCATAAAGGCTAAAAAGGAGGTCAAGGTCAAAATATAGGTGAGCAATCCTACTGAGAGGAGGCTTATCGCCTCTCACTGTCTGTCTAGTATCCCATTCTTTAGGGGCTATCAAAAAAAGTGTTCAAGGCTTACAAAAAGGTAAGGCCAAAAAGGTCATAGGCCAGGTAAAAATATTTAGGGCCAAAAATATGCAGTTATTTTGCCAAAAATAGGTCAATGAGCCTAAAAATCTCACTAGGATTCTGCTCGAGGGGAGCCCCGTGACATATACTATTTCAAATATATATACTCCAGGCTTGGCAACATACCTGCATATCATCACGAGGGCAGAATCCCTAAGAAAAATAATGTATTGTGAAATTTGTATGGAGTATTAATATATATATAATGGTATAATATTGAATAATAGTATATATATATAATAATATAATATATATAACTATTAATATTATATAAATTAATATATTAATATTATATATTATATATATATTAATATAAATATATATAGTATATTATATATATAACTTAATATATATATATTATTAATATATATATAATAATATATTATATTATATATATATATATATTAATATATAATATATTTATAATATATATATATATATAGATTAATATATATAATATATATATATAATATTATATATATTAAATATATATTATTAATATATATATATTAATATATATTATAATATAATATACTATATATATGGTATTAATATATATATGGATATTTATATATTTAATAATATATATATATATTTTAATATATAATATTAATTATATATATATATATATATATATAGTTAATAATATAATTAATATATTATATATATTATATATTAATTATATATTAATATAATTATATATATTATATATATATATATACCTAAATATATATATATACTCTATTATAATATGATATATATATTATATTAATATATATAATATATATTATATTATATATATATATATTATATATTATAATAATGATATATATATATATATTTAATATACATATTTAATATTAATATATTATATATTATATATATATATATAATAATAATATATATAATATATTATATATTATATATATATAAATATATATAATATATTATATATTATATATATATATTAAATATATATATATATTAAATATTATATAATATTAATATATATTAATTATTAAATATATAATTATAATTAATAATATATATATATAATATAATATATAATATATATATATATTATATATTAATTATATATATATTATATATATATATATATAATATCTATTCATACTTATCACTATTATACTTTTCACAATCTTTCCTTTATAATTTATTAATTACCTAAGAATTATGGGAGTAATAGTGATGCGCGATACTGGGCATCTATACGTAAAAGATAAATGACATAGTAGTAAAGCAAATACATTAAACTAACATAATATAAGTATATCTAGTATAAAAAGAGATAGACCTAATGCCATTACGCTCACCATCAGTACCTATTATTATAAATATTATAAAATTAGTAGGAATATTACATCGCGTCAGAAATAATATTCACACCCTCTAAAAGCTTCATGGACATTATATAAGCGATATAGATTATATATACCCTCACTATATTGAGTATAATGATCGTACATTAGTTAATAGGGTATCATCTTTGGCCCAGGTGGGCCATTACAACTCATATCACTCTACCTTACCTCAATAATACTCACTATACCGCCATATATCATATTTATATTAATAATATCCTGTTATAATTTAAACTATATACTAACCTTTTCTTTACTACGCCCTCCTACCAAACTAAAAATTTCTCTGCCTTCAAAACATTCGTTTACTGACTCAATCCACTTTTTCTTTCGAGCTTATATTACTCTCCAGCCGAATATGGTATCTGGTAGTTCCTAAATCAAATAGACTATAAGTTACTCGCTACTTAACTATTATAAGGGTATACATATATATTCACTCTATTAATATCCAAACTATTATCACGACTATTTAATTTCTATATATATAAATATCATACCTTTTATCCTATATGCTAAATAACTCAATCTATCAAACATAGTACTTTCCAATTTATTCTTATATTCATCTAATATTACCGTATCCTATTTCTTCACATTATATATAATATGTGGACTATTATGAGTACATTGAATTGGTTATGTTTTTTGTATTATTTATAATTTTTTACTATATAGTCTTAGGATTAAAATTATATTATATATATATATAGTATATATATAGCCCAGATATGATATACTATATATATATATTATAACATACTATCGTCTATAAATAATGAATACATTCATTCCTCATATTATCAAAATTCTTCTCACACCTAGCACACCTACAAGTTTGATTATTAATTAATTACTAATTAATAACTAACATATATATATATTGAACTTTAGATCTATTAATAGGTATATATAACTATATATCTATTTTATATATTTGTTACTCAGAAACCTACATTAATTAATATAATATTTTACATATATAACTATATAACTTTAATATATAATACTACCTAATTAGCAATAAGATAGATTTGAAGATAAAGTATATATAATATTATTAATAAATAACTATCTATTACTATATATATATATATTATATATAAATATATATATAAGAAGAGAGAGAGGAGGAGAGAGTAGAGAGAGAGAGAGATAGGGAGAGACTGATGTGAGAGAGAGCGGAGAGAGAGAAAGAGAGAGAGAGATGGGAAGAGAGAGAAAGAGAGAGAGAGGATAGATAGAGATAGAGAGAGATAGAGATGAGAGAGAGAGAGAGAGAAATGAAAAGATGGCGGAGGCACGAGTAAGAGAGAGAGCACGAGAGTAGCGAGAGGAGATGGAGAGCAGAGAGAGAAGAGAGAGAGAGAGAGAGAGAGAGAGAGGGAGAAAAATGTCGCAGACAATATAACTTGAAGACGAGATTTCTTTAGAAATAACTTAATCTCAGTAGTAGTAAATGAGAGAGAGAGAGAGAGCTTACGGCTATTCTCATTGTCATTACGCGGTGCAGTTTCTCAGAAGTACAAATTTAATGAATACTCACCGCAGTATCAAATAATGGGTGATTGAACAGAATCTTCTCATTTAATTTTGTGTATAAGCTTCTGCAGTGGGAAACGAACATCACATCGAGTTAAAAGAGAGTTACGAATAGTTAAAAGATAACTATATTATTAATTAATAATTGGGATTGTCTGAAGCGACTATAAATGATTAGTTTACGTTAAAAATGTACAATTGAGAATAGTAATAATTCTAGTCGACCAGACTGGAAATCAAATAGACCTTCCTTTCTCAGTACTAACCACCGGAATAGGAGTGAAAGTAGCAGTGACGCTTCTTCTAAAAGAGTTTCAAGACCATGGTATTCAGACTGGGAAATAATTATTAGCATATCAAAATAGTTTATATTATATATATATATAGTATACCTTTTATGATTCTTTACACTACCAAAATAACTATATTATACTACTCACCTAAGTCTCCCCTCAGGGTCATGAGCTTACTATATAGAACTATATAATATAATATATATTAATATATATATATATACGATACTAATATATATATACTATTATATTACATACATATATATCATATTATTTACTATATATTTTTTTACTTCTTTTTATATATATACACCCAACTCTTTTCCCACCGCAATGTAGCCGGAAAGAAAATGAGTACGTACAAGCCCTCTGCTCATATTTCACACTTCCTTACCCCTCATCGTCGCCCTCACACCACCTCACCACCCCACTCACCTCATTCCTCACTCGCCAACACCCTAACCATACTCTTCCTCCCTCACATTTACCTTCTCCCCTCCTCCAGCCTAATTCACTCCTTTACCTTCTCACTTCCATCTAACCACCTCCTTACTTGGTATTCTCCCTTCCTCTCCTTCTACTCCTCGCCTCCCAAAACTTCTCCTAACCACACTCTGTTTCCTCCATTCTCACTAGATGCCCATACAATCTTAACATTCCCTTCTCCACTCACCGTTTCATTCCAACAACACCATTCCTTCCAATCACATCTCTCCCTCACTCACAGAGGACCTAACTAACTATTTTCCTCAAATCACCCTCTCACCTTCTGCTAACCGCCACAAACCGTCTGCTCTCACCCTCCTTCATAACTTCCACAATGGTAACTTCCAACTCTCATTCTCTGACCCTGGCATTCAAGCGTCCCACTAAAGCAGCTGTGTATTTATACACACACCCATACAACAGCCGCTGGTCACACAAATTTTTTCAAATCATACATCTATCTGCCCTATAATCTTTTCCTCAAGTGATCAAATAACCCTACCCCCCTTTCCATATTTCCTCTCAGACCACATACTAAGCTATCATTCTAGTCTTCTCTACCTTCCTGAGCTCTAGTTGTGCTATCTTCCCCTTCACTCACCCTCTCCCCCTTACGCCATCAACTCTTCACTACCCTATAATATCATAAAAAGTTCTTTACTTCTTCCTCACACTACATTACATCACCTCCCTAACCTTGCAGAATTTTTACATTCCTTCTCCTACACCTCATAACCTCTTCTTCACCCTCTACCTCCTCTATCCTCTCTCCTACCCCTCAAACTCATCTTAATACTTTACACACTTACTTACCACCTTATTGGACCCTATATAATATCTCTATTCACAATAGCCCCTTTTTCCCAATTGCATTCCTAATCAACTCCCTCCCCAAACTATCCTCACTTACTCACCGAGCCTTTCTTTTCTACTTCGCTAACTTAGTGTGCAATGTTAGATTGCGACGAAATTCAGTTTATCTTACTGTATACAGCTGTTCTTTTTCCTACATTCTCCACCTTCTATCACTCTCACCACTATTTCATCAAGTTCACCAAAAATTCACACCCGAATCCCCTATCCTCATACTCCTACCTCCCTCAGACCGCATTTCCCTCCTGTCACTAATCCACGCTCTCCTTCTCATATAAACAGTTCTAGTCTCGAGTTAGCATTCCGAGGCGACATTACAGAGTCTTCTATTCCCTGTCACAGCCTCCCTTATCATCATTTCCTCTCT
Organism: Trachelipus rathkii; assembly: GCA_015478945.1. NCBI lineage: Eukaryota > Metazoa > Arthropoda > Malacostraca > Isopoda > Trachelipodidae > Trachelipus > Trachelipus rathkii. Next base: position 7,040 of record JABUQX010051979.1, read on the forward strand.
ACGCTATCAAAATGTTCATTTACCTCTTGTTTTCTCCCTACGTATACACCTTTTAGTATTTCTTTTTTATTCCTTATATAAATTCCAAGCAGCTTTCTTTTGAGTCTTCATCATTTGCTTTTTAATACATTCAACCCAGCTTCTCTTTTTACTTTAACCGTTTCACACTCACCTCTTCAATTCGCAGCCATATTCACTGTTACATTCTTGCACTATCCTACTCCAATCATTCTCACTGCACACTCCTCACACAAACTTCTTCTTCCTTTCTTGCAACTATACTATTACTTTGGGCTAAATCTTGCATAAAATCGCTACCCCTTAATACCATTTACCTTACTCACTATTATGCACCCCCACGCCATTATTCTTGTCGCACGCTCAATCTTATCTCCTCCATTCACCGCTCTCTCCACCAATTCTCACCGCCCGTTTCTCTTCTATCACTTAACGTGCATCATTATGCGTCATGCCACACTCTAAGAAACACGTCTTCATTTAACCTTTTCCGCTTTTCCCTCTACTTTAATCTTTTTGTCTCCTCACAACTGCTAATTTTTCTAGTGTTAAATACTATCGTGTTCTACACACCGCCTCTTTTATACTTTCTCTCTCCTCCTAAATCCATCCTTGGGTTCTTCGTCCCCATTCTCCCCTCCGTAAACCTCTCACTCTCTCAATCAGTATTCTCCCATACACTTCCCTAACCTACCACACTTAAAAGACATATAACTCTATAATTCTCTACACTTTCTGTTCACCTTCTCACTCTCCTCGCATGCCAAGCCCCCACTAACCTCTTCGCCTTTAATAATTTTCAAGCGGGCACAAGAAACACACAAATTGACTCTCCCAATCCTGTGGTACCCGAATAAATCCATTCCTAAAATACCATATACCCATCTGATTTCCATACCATAATCATCACATCCATAAATCTATTGCAGTCCTTCAACATCTCTCCTTCTTCCACCACTCATATATTCAATCATCCTCACTTCTCTGGTCTACACACTTTTCCGCATATCTCCAACACTCTCACCTACAATCCAGGACCCCTAGCGGACTTCTCTAAGTACTACTTTTTTTATTTCCTTATTTTTCAAATAGGCCCTAATAAATATTTTACCTATTCACAATTTATGTTATATTTCACTACCTCTTCCCTCCTATCTTATACTTCCCCCCATATCCATCATCCCCATATACTCCACTTCTTGCCATAATTCATTCCTCCCCTCCTCACCCACCCACTTCATTCATATAAATCCTCAACTAAAATAAACTTACTCATCTACCTAACCTAATCTATCCTCAATCACTATACATTATATATACTTTCATCCTTCCTTAATTAAGTAGCAATATCTACACATAAGTTCCTAAAGACTCTCTTCCATAACATCTCAGCTTCCTTCTTCCTTATACCATTTTTTATTATTAATTTACTTAAAATCTTTTCTAAGAACATTCATTGCTTCCCTCAATTCACAACAGCTTTTCACCGTCACGTGTTTAGACGGTGTGCTTATCTCAGCACATTTTTGAGATATATGCTTCTTCGTGTGAGACTTCACATTCCCGGAACTCATGTGCACGTCCTCGGGCTCAGCACACCGGGCATTCTTCAGTGGTGGCTTGGACGACTCTTCTCTCTGAGACCACTCTCCTGCTCGACTATTCTTGCACTAGTGTGCGCAGATTCCTCGCTCCATCATTCTCGTTACTCCTTCTCTACCGTATTTTCTCTCACTCATCCCACTATGAAGCTCTCTTCTCTATCCTTTTTTCTCTAGACTCTAACAAAAACACTACTTCTATCAACACGTGGCTCTTCTCTATCCTCTCAACCATTTCACCAGGAGGTATCCCATACGTGCGCCGGTCTATCCTGCACCCCACCCGTTGATATCCAACACATATACTCTCACTAGCTAGCTTGCCGAGCATAATTACTGGCCAATCTCTCTAAACTTAGCCGTCACTCACCTCCCCCTCAACGATCGCTTCCGCCAAGCCCGTTCCCTCTCACCGTCTCTCCACCTATCCTCCATACCTCTCCTAAACTCCCCTTATCACACTGTGTCTCCTTCTCTCCAATAATTTCTCATCCTCTTTATCCATTTCGTACCTCTCCTCTTTTCTCCCCTTTCCCTAACCCGTCACCTCTCCTCCCACCCTTATCCTAGCAACCACCAAATAGTGATCTCCCGGATATCCACTGCGCCCCCGCTCACCCTGCTAAATAATAACATTTACATCTAAGCCTAATACTTGCTACCTCTTATCCTCTTCCCATTTATGACACGACATATAACTCGGAAGGTGAATTTGAATCCCAGCGTCCTTTTTTGAATTATTATTCTATATTTTCTCTTAATTCCCTTAGCTTCAGTTCTATTTTTTTTTTAACTCCCTCCCACAAGTCCTGCCCCTTCTCTCTCATGTACCTCCCCTTCCCTCCGTTTAGTCATACAACATGGTCTTGTCCATGTCATCACTTATTGATATTTTCATTTTTTTGGTATACCAAGAACTCTAACTCTGGGACATACTCCATTCACTTTTTTATTGTTCTCAACTACATCATACACCCTAATCGAGCTTCTTCTCCTAGACTATCTAAGACTTACCTCTTCTCCCAGCTCGAATGAGGGTAGCATGGATCAAAAATATGGTCCTACAGTTTTATTCTTTTTCCACCCTCTTAACCAGGTCCCGCTCAACTGTAGCGCAGCGCATTCCGTACGCATATCTGACATAAATTCCTATACGTGCTCAGAGTAATAAGCTCAAATCCTTTTAGTCCAATTCTATTGGTGTACCCAGATAGCTTCTTTCCTCGCGAAGCATCTCCACGCTCGAAGTTATTTGGGTTTTGTGTGGTTCAAGGTGGGAGGCCTCCAGCATGAGAGCTCTTCTCGGAGGACTCCTTCCGAGGCTCAAACTTCCACACCGATAACAATATCATTTCTCTCAACGCGTCCGCGTCGTACGCACCGTTCTCGGGCAGTCTCCGCATAGTCGCACTGTGCTTGGACTTGATAGACTCGCCTGTCGCTATAGTTGGAAAAGAAGGACACTCACATTGCACTCCCTTCGGAAATTAAATATATATGTTTCATTCATTCTTATTATCACTGTTTACTCTCTACTATTATATTAAACTGTTTCCTCTTATCTGTAAACTTCGTAACTCCTGGCCTGGCAAACTTGTATCTTCTATTTTTACCTATTTTTAGCCGCACGCAACGCAAGTTTGTTCTGGTTCTCTCTCAAATATATCTTATTTTATGCAACAACTGGCTCTTCCAAGACACTACCTTCATTTTTCAGACACCTTCCCACTGCACTCACATCCCAGATCTTCACACCATCTGGTTGGCGTCCCCCGCCCAGAACTCTTCACCTTGGTCACTCACCACCTAGACTCCTAGGGTACTTTTCTAGCTAATAATTCCCCTTCACTTTGCACCTGTTGATAGACCTTCTCCTCGCTGACTCTCACTAATCGCCAATCTTTCGTTGCTCTTGTGCATATCGCCTGACACTTCTACGATATTCAGTTTAAACGCGTCAGCACCCATATCCACAATGTTGGTCTTGTTCACAACACATCTCCACCAAAAGTGCCCCTCTTTCTCCGCTCTTTCAGTATCTTCCGGGTTACGCCCTCTCATCGTTCATATTTGTTTACACTATCCACCCGGGACTACACCTAATTAAGTCTCGATACTCCTCCACCATTCAATCTATCTCCTTCCTTTAGTATGTACTTACTTCAGGACCTTGGGCACGTCTGCGTGAGTACTTCCCCACCTAGGCACTCATCCCCACAACTAAGGCTTCACCAATCCCGGCTTCAAACGCAAACCTACTCCCCACAATTAACTATCACCACTAGCAATCACTAAAAAAATGTTTAAAAACTCAATAATAAGGTTAAAACCTACCTCTAACAATTAATATTTATTCCTACACCCCTCCCCCCCTTTTTTCCCTCCCCCCCCCTTCTCCTTACTTTTTTTCTTTTTTAAAATTTCCATTGAGAAATATAATATTGATCATAAAATTATTTAATTATGTTTAAATTATTTTAATAAACTCTATAAACATCACTCCTATTTACAATATATATATGTTTTATTGATATAATAAGAATACGAAAATAATTAATGAATACGAGCAATGCTGTTTTACAGATGTGTGAGGCCATTTTACAGACAGAGAGCGTAACACCTGCCATAGTGCCGGGACCAATAGAAAATAAGCACAAATTCTGTCTATATATTATTCACTACTGAAGCGTTTTTACACTCTTATGAATGATGCCTATATTATATTTGAAAGAATATAATATAAAATATTTACCAAAGACAAAAAATAAATATATTTTTTACTAGATACAGAAATACCTGTGCATAAGCCTCACACACAATTTTATAAACTACTGCAAAAATTTTTCCTCAGGAAGACATTTATTTTTCTGAAGAAATATCTGAAGCATGAAGAAACCGAATCAACGATATGATGAGTCTGGAACTCTCCCTAGAGAAGCAAAAAATTGTAGACTTTTCAAAAACGATCGCCAACGGTCCAAATCGTAGAATAATAATTTTCCTATAGTAGTAACTGCCACGCTTTAACCAAGTAGTAATTTACTGTTTAGCCAAACCGCATTCTAACGTGGATTAGTCAAACAAAGTCCTCTACGGTTTAGTCAAACTTCTTTACAATGTTTCTCTATCATTACAGGGAGTTTCTTGTAACTATGCCGTGTGAGCCTATTTGGGATAGCATATTTGTTTACAACATATCTTTACAAATACGAGAGAGATTTCTTAATTATTGACATGAGTAGCCTCAACGGAGAGAGAGAGAATGATATTTTATGTACGACAAATACGTGCGAATTCTGGAGATTTTTGTTCTGGATACAAATTACGATATGAGCATAGAATATATTAAATCGTCAATATTATTTCAATCAATAAATTCTTCAAGAATAGCCTATCACATTCAATAAATATGGATACAGATTTGCACAGTTATATTCACTTCTTGGAATACACAGTTATAATAGATAAAACTTCACCTTTCTGTGAATGACGAGATATAAATAATTGGAGAATAAATACTTAAATTTTGATCACTTGCAGATCAAGATAAGAAATTATTAGATATAAGAAACTTCTTAAGAATAAATATGTTGCAGAAAACACATTAAAAAAACTTTTTTGTTTAAAAACTTTATTCACTTGTGGTTAACTGAAAGTGGTAAACGCACTATATATGAAACGCTCCATCACTTGATCTGCGCCTGATAGGCGCACAGACTTGTGTTACTCCAGAGATCGTTTGTGAGCAAACCCTCACGCTCTCTCAACTCTCAATATATATATATCTATATATATATATCATATATATATATATATATATATATATATATATATATATATATAATATATATATATAATATATATTATATTAATATATATATATATATATATATATATATATACTATATATTATATATACCTTATATTATATCATATAAAAGTAGCAAATTTAGGACTGTTAACTCAAGCATTCACAGTTCTTGATGTGATAAAGAAAAGTTATTCTCCCCTGCTGGGTTTCGAACCGAACCCTCGCTGTTGGTAAAGCGGGATGTATATAAACTGATGTGTTACCACCTGACCAAACGATGAGTTTTAAAATTAAAATCCACTATTTTCTGAAAGATTACTATCTTCCCAGAATAATAAGTCATGTCAGTACTTAGACAGTGACCTTTAGCAGACCTCCCCGCTCACACTTGGATAAAGGGTCACACAGGGTTTGATTGAGGGAGCCTCCCCGCTCACACTCGGGATCAAGGGTCACACAGGGTTTGCTTTGATTCAGGGAGCAATAGTATCAGCAACAAATTTTCCTTTTAGCTCGGGTTTGAAACAATGCAGGGGAGATTAATTTAATCCTTTTATTATTATTTTTATTATTATTATTATTATTATTATTATTATTATTATTATTATTATTATTATTATTATTAATATATATATATATATATATATATATATATATAATATATATATATAATATGGTTTGACCATTGATATCTGTGAATAGTTAGATTTGTTATGGATTTCGTGATATGAGTAACGTTTAAGTAGGATCATAGCGGAGATCGAGAGATAGAGCTTGAATTAAACTAGTATATATATATATATGTAGGAGCTGCCATAGAGGTAGTTATTGTGATTCAAGATTGTCGACTCACTAATATGGGTAGAGAGTGTATAGTAATGCGTGTGTATCTCAGTTATGCTCGGAGTGTGATATATTATATATATATAATATATATATATATATATTTATATATTATATTATATATATATATATATATATAATATATATAATATAATATACTATATATATATATAAGAGGTGTACAGTATCTTGTTCCGGGCGGGATTATCTTGCTATTTCAAAAATCTCCGGCCGGATAAATTGTAACATCAGGACTTCGATTGGATATTTCTATAAAGAATTGAATTTTTTTTATTTATTCTAAAATTTAATTTCATGCAGAATAATCCATTTATTATCTTTAGACGCACATGAGTGACGCAGCACGACGCAGACGAGTTAGTCGAAGACGGCATCGAGTATGTGTATGTGTAGGTAGAGAGAGAGAGAGAGAGAGAGAGAGAGAGAAGAGAGAGAGAGATCTGATCATTATAATTTTGAATTTTAAATTCATATAAACTTTGCCTGCAGTAGAATTAGTAATACTTGTTATATAATTAGTAAAGAGAATTTTCTTTCTTTAAACTTAATTTAATTTACTATGTATAAGAATTCAAAATATTTTGATGAACAAATATTCATGAAAATATCTCTCTCTCTCTCTCTCTCTCTCTCTCTCTCTCTCTTTTTTTCTCTCTCTTTTTTTATTATCTCGCTCTCTCTCCTCTCTCTCTCCTCTCTCCTGCTCTCTCTCATCTCAATCTCTCCTCTCTCTCGTCTCTCTCTCTCTCTCTCTCTCTCTCTCTCTCTCTCTCTCTCTCTCACTCCTCTTTCTCTCACTCAACTAAACCTTTCTATTTCTAAAAAAAAAGTCTCTCATCTCTTCTCTCTCTCCCTCATCTCTCTTCTCTCTCTCTCTCTCTCGTCTTCTCTCCTCTCTCTCTCTCTCTCTCTCTTCTCTCTCTCTCTCTCTCTCTCTCTCTCATCTAGATGACTTTACCGTCTCTGCTCCCCTTCCCTCCATCACCCTTCTCTCATCTCTCTCCTCTCTCTCTCTCTCTCTCTCTTCTCTCTCTCTCTCTCTCTCCTCTCTCCTTCTCTCTTCTCTCTCTCTCTCTCTCTCTCTCTCTAAGAATTCAAAATATTTTGATGGTCAAAAAATATTCATAAAAAATACGTAAAAAATATGGTGAACTTAGAGGACCGGTTCAATGTTCAACTAAAAAAATCGTCAAAATTAAAAAATATCCTCTAACCCTGATCACTTTTATAATTTATCACGTTTTTATGATTTCTTCAGAGTAGAAATATATGGTCGAGTTTCAAAACGTCGATTCAGCGCATTTTTCTTTATACCTAACGTTTGACATTTGATCCCAATATTAATTGCTAATTTTGAATGGCTCTATCTCGGAAAAAAAACTTCCCATTTACATAGGTAAAAGTTTTTGGTTTTTGCCTTCTTATCTCCTCTATACCATATACAAAAATTAAAAATGTTTTCATTTTTTTCATATTATCTGGAAGAGGGATATAAATTGTCATAATTGAAAATTTTCGTAGGCTAATTTTTTTTTAATGCTCATCCAATTTTTTTCGGGAAAATAGCAGAGTTGATAAAATTAGACGATTTACATATCTTTTTTCTGTATGTAAAACACTTTGACCTTCTGAACGTCATTATCCATGTTGTTTAAACCTAGAAATGG
>JABUQX010051979.1:17500-20000 GCA_015478945.1 Trachelipus rathkii
TAAGGTCCTAATTGCCAAAGAACTAGTTCAAGATAAAAATTTAGATGTTCACCAACGTATTGTCATTGCTGTTACCTATTGTCTAATTGATGATATTCGTGTAATGTGGAGTGAGATGACTGAAGACGAGAAAAAATGCACTCGTCAAAGAAAATTAAGCCAAAAATTCTTTGGTTGGAATGACGACTTATTAAAAAAATATATGTGGAACAACATTCTTGATTTTGCTCTTATCAATGACAAGTGTGATGTATATCTTATTGTTCTGTGTAACGAAGCTTTACTTAATGATAATGAAGTAGCCTTTAAAAATAGTTGGATGAGATTAAGTTCATTAGGGAAAGAAAGTGTTTTAGAAAATATGTCAAATTTATTGCTTGATCCATCATGGTTTTTCAAATTTTATGATGGTGCATTTGTATTAAAAAGATCAACCATGGAAATTCTCAAATTTCTGTTATATAGCGATGAAAAAATACTAAAGAAGTTACCCCTCCAAGGAGATCTCCAAGGATCCCACCTTTATGTCCTTAAACTTCTTTTATTTTGGCCTCAGCAAGATATATTTATGAAAACGCTAAATCTTGTTTGGGGGAAAATAACTCATATTGACTTTTATGAGTTGCTTCACTCCATAGTTGACTTGATTGAAGATGACGAAATTTCTAATACTTATAATTATAGATTCATTTTGAAAGAGGTTTGGTGTCTTGCTCCTTCTGAATATAGGAAGTATGTCAGTTCTATGGAATCGGAAATCATTCGTCCATCGTATACTACACGACAATGTTCTACTTTTACAAGGGAAGGAGTGAAATTCGTGCGCTATTATGAATTAAAAGACAATTCCCCACTTAAATTTTTTTTATCAAGGATATTTTGTCTTGCAATTTTTACGAATGATGATGTAATATTTGTAACACAGATTGCATCAGATGTCACAGCAAAGGCTAAACGGAAAATTGTTAGTACACAAGGAGATTTTATTTGTGAAAACGCCCTAATAACTGGGAAACTTTGGAGAGCTGATTTCTTTATGGAGTGTTTTGTGGAAAAGGATTTGATTAGTGAATATAAACAGGGATTTTTTTCTCGAAGGAGTAAATACATATCAGATTTATTACTTTCATCGGGGAAAAAGAGTTTACTTGATGTTATTACAAATTGGGCATCAGATTTTTAAACTTAAACGAAAAGCTTTAAAGATTTAAAATTTGAAATTCATAATAAAATTATAGAAATAAATACTGGAAATTTCATATCGATATCGGTAGTTTTCGAAAATACCGATAATCAAAATTTAATGCTAGAACTTCCACCTTATAAAAAAAAAATTAAAAAGTATTTATAATTAAAAAAAAAACTAATAATAATCATATATGTGTGAAACAAATTTGTTATAATTTTAATGATTTTTGAAATGAAATTTCTTCCGTATATATTTTTTTTTTAAATAAATGAAACTTTTTTTTTAATTTTTTATACTATCTTTTTTTTTCTTTAATAACGGATTACTTTTTAACAGATGTTAAATTGCATATCATAATAATTAATGTTATTTCAAATCTAAATTTTAATATATATTAGGTAATGAGACACTTAAAGACCTGTATTAATAAATAAATAATAAAATTTTATTTTCACATTATATATTATTTTAATACTTTGGCCTTTATATATTTCCAAAACCCTTTTTTTGATATATATATATATATATATATATATATATATATATATATATATATATATATATATATATATATATATATATATATATATATATATATATATATATATATATATATATATATATATATATATATATATATATATATATATATATATATATATATATATATATATATATATATATATATTAGGCCATATAGTTAGTATATATATATATATATATATATATATATATATATATATATATATATATATATATATATATATATATATATATATATATATATATATATATATATATATATATATATATATATATATATTAAAAATGATGATTCAATTGCTATTATGCAGCGATTATTGGTTTTTAATTTCAATATTCGACGTAATGGTGTTGTTCTTGTCCTAAATTCAATAATTTTCTATTTATTTGGCACAGTGAAGAAACTAAATTGGTCTTCGGTCACTACGGGACCTGCATGGTCGAAGAGGAAATGGAAGATTCCGCAAGATTTTAATTCTACGTTGGTCAGGTCTTTGTGAAACCAAACAGCATCAATTAATTATTTTATCAGGGCACAGGGGTAATACTAGTTATTAAGAATTATCAGAACGGTAACACTAATTATATTATAAGAATAACAGCTCTTGATCAACCCTTTTCCAAACTTTTAGTAACTGAAACACCTCTTAAAATATTCTCTTTTTTACGGTAATGAAATGACTTTTCAAACCATATATTTTTTTTTGTAATATAGTATCATAAAATAGCTAATAAATGTTATTCAAAGTTAAAAATAGAAAAATCGAA
>JABUQX010051979.1:37500-40036 GCA_015478945.1 Trachelipus rathkii
ATAATATTATATATTATATAATATATCTAATATATATATATATATATATATATATATATATATATATATATATATAGTAATATATATATATATATATATATAATGATAATAATAATAATAATAATAATAATAATAATAATAATAATAATAATAATAATAATAATAATAATAATAATAATAATAATAATAATAATAATAATAATAATAATAATATTAATAATAATAATAATAATAATAATAATATATAATAATAATATATAATAATAATAATAATAATAATAATAATAATAATAATAACAAAGCTGATGTTAATATTTCAAGCTGAAAAAACCTAAGCATGGAGAAAAGATAAAACCCTGCCAAACGTACAAAGTTATCATTCTCGCTTAGTTCATATTGCCAAAGAAAATATATCTTTATTGATTGAGTTATTAGATGAAATAATTGATAATGTAGAGAAATGGGATGGAATAACTATCAATTCCGCAATTGGATTCAAGCACAAATTAGGTGATTTTAAATTTATATTTCTACTTGAAGCATTTAGTGAAATATTTTCCTTTACTAATGTTTTATTTAATGTCCTTCAGTCAAAAAGTTTGGATATTACTTATTGCGCTAATGAAGTTAGGAAAACTACTAAATTGATTGAGGAAAAACAAGATATTTTCTCTAAAATATATGACAATGTTAAAGGAAATTTTCGATCAGAAAAACATCATGATTACTATAGAAATCTATATAATAACATCATTCAAACAGTTGTGAATCAACTAAGAAGAGTCAGATTTAAATCTCTGGAAGTTCTTGTTTTTATAGAACTATTAAACAGTCATAATTTTAAACAATACGCAAAAGATTTTCCTAAGAAACCTTTCGAGTCTCTAAGCATAATTTACGGAAGCCATTTTGACAAAATTCGACTGCAGAACGAATTGATAGTTGTGTATTCTTCGGATGATTTTAGAAATAAAAGTATTGTACAACTAATAAAACAATTCCAAGACAATGAACTTTATGAAGTTATGACTGAATTTTTTAAACTTTGCCAGCTCATTGCTACGATACCATCTAAAACAGCAACAGTAGAAAGAAGCTTTTCTGCATTGAAAAGAATTAAAGTATATATCAGAGGAATACAACAAGCGAAACTCGATTGTCAAGTATTTCAATGATGTCAATAGAAAGGAACCTTCTCTTGAAGTTAAGAAATTCAGAAGATTTTTATGAAAGAATTATAAATGAATTCATAAAAAAGGAAAGGAGGATGGATTATATATTCAAATAAGGTAAGTACATAATTATAATATATATATATATAAATATGATATATATAATATATATATATATATATATATATATATATATATATATATATATATATATATATATATATTATATATTTATATTGTATTTTTTTTTATATTTTTTTTATAAATAATATATATATATTATTATTATCAATGACCGGCATAATGGGTCACTGCACGCCACTGATATATATATATATATAATATAATATATATATATATATGTATATATAATATATATAGTATATATATATTATATATTATAATATATATATATAGATATATGTGATATATATACACAATATATATATATATATATATATATATATATATATATATATATATGGCCAGCGTCTGGATTAGCCGTCATATGTATCTTAAAAACTATTAATGCTACAGTAAAACGGAATATATTGCTGGAATGCTGGTCCAATGCTGGTCCAGAAAATGTAAAAAAAAAAAAAAAAAAAAAATCTCAAAAACTAAAATAGCTACAGCGAAAAGAAAATACATTTTTGAAATCCTGGTAAAATTTTACAAAGGACAATGTAAAAAACTAAAAAATAAAAAAAACTATTGTTAATAATTATAGTAAAATGATTAGAGCCTATTAGAGACCTTTTATTGGTTCTCGTTAAAATAAATAAAGACTTTCTATTAAATTTTGCTTTATACGGCACACTAGGGGGCTCGAGCCGACGGGGAAAGCATAGGGGGGGATGGTTTTCCATACCGCCCGTGGGAGGGGCGAGGAAAACCCCCGGCACACCCAAATCCAAAAGAGCGGGGGTTCGCGGCAGACCCTCCCCGGAGGGGGGGAAATAATCCTACCCCCGTAGTTCCCCGGGAAGGCCGAGAGACCCCGACTCCCGCCATCGGGACGGTATACCTTGGTATTCTTTAGTTAAAAAAAAAATTTAATAGAAAGTCTATTTATTTTAACGAGATACCAAATAAAATGTCTCTAACATAGGCCTTCTAATAATTACTATAATTATAACAATATTTTTTTTTTTTTTTTTTTTTACATTTTCCTATGTGAAATTTTACCAGGATTCCAAAATTTATTCCTTTTCGCTGTAGCTATTGTAGTTTTGGAGTTTTTTTTTTTTTTTTTTTTTTTTTTTTTTTTTTCTGGAGCCAGCATTGGACCAGGATTCCAGCAATGTATTCCGTTTTACTGTAGCATTAATAGTTTTTAACAAGATACAAATGACGGCTATCGT
>JABUQX010051981.1:0-12061 GCA_015478945.1 Trachelipus rathkii
GGGTGTGAGTAGATTAATGAAAGCGAAGTAAATGCTGTTAAAAAAAGTAAATTAATTCAAGAAGAGGATTATTAGATACATGATTAAGTACTCTTAAATACATGAATTGAGAGTACCTCATTATCTGGTTAATCGGTATGTATAGTGCACTTTGATTTTCGGTCGGGCGGAGCGAAAATTTCGAGAAACATGGATGTGATGACAACACTGGATAGACAAAATAATGTTAAATAAAGTTCTTGATAAAAGAGTTGAGGCTAGTAAAGAATAGGAAATGTTGAGTTTATATCTAAAGATCACAAAAGTATATAATAGTGATAGGTGGCATTAATATTATAGATAGTTGAGAATTGGTAAGTATAGTATTGTATCGAGGTTTGATAAGAGGGTTAATATGTGTATTTAGTGGTCCTAGGCTCACTATATCATTGTGACGAGATTAATAATAGTATATACACTAAGCGAGATGAGGGTTACGTGATCGTACAGGTTCTTAAGAGTGTATAAGCTCTATAGAGTAGTGATTATTTATGACTTGCGTGAAGTAAAGTTCTCACAACTATATATAGTAAATATATCGTATAAATGGGGCAGAGTAAATAATGAGCTCATGTGGGCTTGGTCTTCTAGCATCTGTGCCTCTTGGTGTCATGATTCAAGTCTAGCTCAATGCTGTAAACTTAATTTAAGATGTCTTCTGATAATCGACAGTGGTTGACGAGAAACCTTACTCAGGTCAAATATAGGAAATAAAGATACGATTAGGTTGTGAAATATGCATGATGATATAGAGTACAACATCTCTTTTTTAACACCTCTGTCCTAGACCATCAACAAAAAATTTAAAAAAAACTAACCATGCTTGGTGGTGAAGAGTATAAAAAATTCGTTAAAAATTGATGGAAAGATTGCTTCAGTTTGTTACCTGATCAACATCTAGCAGATGCGGCTTACGTTCCCGAGAATGAAGAACGGAAAGATATGGCGATCTCAAATGCGAGAGTCTCCTCGTCAATGCAGATTCTTCTTCGAGGTATTTTCACTGAATGATGATTCAGAATGATCTGCACGCAACGGTGGTTAACAAGAAAGATAAGAAGCGGTGAGCAGGGGAGGATGAGAATTCGGGTACTGCTCCTACCCGGGGAGCAAGCCTAGTCTCGAGCGGTGGTTGAGAATCCAAATGTTTTGCTCGCGTCGCTCTCCTCGCTCTTGACAGCGTCTGTAAATCTGCCTGTTTGATTACCCTCGTTAGTAAGATTTAGGAATATAAGATAGAAAGAAAATTCGAGATATTTGTTGGCTCCGGAGTGATCAAATTCTTAAGATTTAAGTCCCGACAATATAGGCTAGATCATTGGTTTTCTCTACGTGATTGATCTTGAGCGTTTTGTCAAGAGAGTGAATTCTTTCTGAGAGTCCTCTTCCTTTGAGTTTGAATAATATTAATTCATGGAGTATGTTGGTTATAATAATATTATTTTTTAATATAATGTAAATGCATTGTTTTGTTGGTTCTTTAATTTTAAGTCTTTCTGGGCTGTGTAAACTAAGGTGTTTCATCCTGATTAATAAAAGTGAGCTGTAGTTGTATTGTGATTTTGTTTCGTGTGAGTGTGTATGTGTTTAATATGTGTTTTCTGCTTGTGAGGATTAAACTATGCGGACTAGTGTCGGCTCTTTCTGGATTGACTGGAAACTGTATTATTAATAATATAGAGCTGGTAGTACAAAGAGAAGTTAGTTTGAGTCTGTATGATTGAGGTATGAGTATTAGAGTAGTGACATAATTATGCCAATAGGGTGGTGTATAGTGTGATATGTGTATCTGTAGATTTAGAAATAGATGTGATGAATATCATGTCGTCACAAGTAGTAGGTGGTGTCTTCTTGTATAGAATTATATAATTATTTGATTCTTTATAGAGTAGCTGGAGTACATTGAGTTTATGTTGTATGAGTTTATTAATTAGATGCATTCACCACTGTTATGGTTTCTTTAAAAGAACTTGATGTTTTGATGTGATCGTGATTCTGGAGATAGTATTATCTTATATTAGTATAATTTAATATTATATTTTTGTACCAGTAAGTGGAAGTGCACAAGCATCTGAAGAAGCGTATAGTTTATTTTAGATCTCGGGGCTATAGTTAATATTGATATATGTTTTTATATATTATGATGATTATATAGGTGTTATAGTAGAATATATGTATTTAGTTATTATATTTGACTATATATATTATTAGTGATTTTGATAAGCGTTTCATGATATGCCCCTAGTCAATTAGTATTGATATCTTTAAATATAATTATATATGGTTTAAAAAATTTTTCATTATTATAATGAAAATATGATTATATGAATTAGTTGTCTTATGTGTAGTATTTTATATGGTCGGTACCCAGGAGTGACAGGAGTGATCGTGTTAGCGTGTTTCCTTCTAAGCCTTCAAACTTTCTGTGACGTTTTTAATTAATTTCTATAAGGTGTGTTAAATTGCCCAGCGATCTCACCAACCATCCTCTGGCCTACCTTAGATAATGTAGAAACTTTATATAGCGGTGAATGATGCAGAGAAGATCTGTAGACCAGGGTGTGACTCCCACATTGGGGTCGTGCGCTAGAGAATCATAAATCGCTCCAATCTTGCATAAATAATTCATGTGCTATTCGCGTGACAGAAAGCGGAAAATTCCAGTTTTTTGTAACTAAGATCATGCATAATAGACTATAATGAGTGTTAGGACTAGTGTGAATTGACGTGATAAAAATTATAGAATTTGAGTCAGCCTCACTCAAGCGTTTGTGTCCAGTGAATTAAAGAGTCATCAGTGCTTCGATAAGTGAGAGAGTGATACATGTGCATTATCGAACGATTAGAACAGAGAATCCCTTCCATACAACATGCGTCCAGAACGAATTGTCATTATGTAAAAAAGTCTTTATTAAATAATTCATTGATCTTTCTTGATAGAAATAGACTCTGAAGAAATCAGCCGCATAGCACTGACATGTCGAATTCCGAGTATATGAAAATTATTTCGGCCCCTTGACACACTATAAGTGAGTAATGAGTGCGGATACAGTATTCGCCCTGGGGTATCTTCCAAACGTTTCGTATCGAGAGAGTAATAATTACATTGTGTCTGTAGAAAGGCTATAGAGTAGAGTATATACGCACATTTTTTTTGATAGTCAGCAAAGACAAATCAGACTCTTGCGTCATAGTGATACAATCCAATTGAATGGTTATGTTGTACGAGAATCCATTTTCTTTTATATATAAGATTAGAGAGTGCAGAATTCCCATCCGGGAGCTCTTTTGGTATATTTTTGTGGATCAAGTCTACCTGTATGGTGAGTCTCCTCGTATAGAGACATAACAGAATTGTACATTTTAGGTTGCATGTGGAAATGCCTTAGTTTCGCCTTATAAAGTTATATAGCCCCGTGTATGTGATATTATATCTTTGCGTTTTATGATACGCTATTTCGCTCTCGAGATCAGCAGGTTGTAACTCCTAAATATGTTTATGACTAATTCGAGACATCGAAGAATTTAATAGAAGTTCGTACCAATAGTGTTTGGAAGGACCATTTCCGTATGAAAGGATCTCGCGTCTGAGTTTTGTTATAGTAGACTTATTGTGTTCTTAAGGTAGTATATTCCGCAGTACAGTGGTTGATGTAATTAGGTAAGAACAGTGGGTCACTATCCGGATAACATTACAACGAAGGAATCAGAAGTGTTTTTTATCTTGGTTTTAACAATCTACCTATGGTAATAAATGATTACGACTCTTTTTTTCCCAGATAGGGGGAAATCAACGAAATTATTATTGGGCCTGAATGGGAAACGGTTATAGATATTTGATGTTAATTGATTAAGCTAGAGCTGACATTCCTAGGTGCTTGAGGTGTTTTTCATTGTTCTAGATATGAGCAAAATGATTGCGGTTGTGTCAGCAAGACTGAAGGTTCGAGTTTTTAAAGTGTCTTATCCATGTACCTAGTATATCTTTTCTAGTGAGAAATATATAACAAGCGTCACTGTAGTTAATTATTCCTTGATTGGGCAAACAGCTCGTGGTTGCAGGTTTTTGGTATTCTTGAGGTCTGATGAATTTTCCGCTGTTTTGGAGGAATAGTGTGGATTTTTTGAAACTCACAAATAAAACAATATTTGCGCTGAAAGTATGTGAGTGCGAATACAAGTGCTGTGTGTTGGTTTGTTGAATTGGGGTTTCGCGTGCGTTTGGGTTTTTTTGGCCTGATTCGTGTCAATGTGTGTGTTGTTGGTTTGAGTTTTTCAAGCCGTATTTTATTGTTGTTCGCTCAATTCTGGTGTTTTTCTTGTGATTGAGTGTTCTTGTGAGGATGTTTGGCAAGTTGTTTTGAAGAAAGTGTGTTTGTTAGGTTTATGATTTGGTGTTTAGGGCGTTAATCTGTGTGTAGTTTGGAGTGATGTGGGTGTTATTGGGACAATAAACAATTGTTGTGGATTAGTTTGTTATATTTAGGTGTTAGGGGTTGGGTTGTTATTTTTATGTTCTCTGAAGCTTGTTAGCTGCTTTTGTATTAGAGAATGAATTTTTGTTATGGTTTTGAGTGATGATGTGTTAATGATATATTAGGGATGTCTGTTTTCATTTGTTGTGATTTGTGTCCAATGTGTTTTTTTAGTTTGTGTCTTTTCTGAGTTAGTATTTGGTTGTTGACATTTGGTATTTTATGATTGATGGGGTACGTTTATCGTAATTTAGATCGGTTTTGTGTTGACGCCAGTGGATGTCTTTGTCAATTTGTCTTAACTATAGTGTTATGTTTTGGTGATGTGCTATGTTTTTTTTTTGAAGTGATTTCTAATTGGTAGTCCAGATGTTGAGGTTTTCAAGTTGGCTATGATGTGGGTTCTCTTTGTATTATATATATATATTAATATATACTAATTATTATATATATATATATATATTATATATATATATTCTATATATAGTTATTATCTTATATATATATATTATATTATATATATATATATAGATATATAGTTATATATATATATAGATTAGGCTGTACGGAAACTCGATTTTTTAACAAGTTATCCGGTCCGGCGGTACGTTTCCACTATTTCAAATGTTTCTTAATAAAAAAATCAGTAATTGATTTATCATTTACTCGTTTATGCATTATCATAAAAAATAATATAGAAAATTGATCAGCGAATTATGATGTAATAAATTCACGAAAAGGAAGGAATTTTTCGCTTAGTAAAGCGATTTAGTGAAGGTAGTGTTCACGGATAACCCAATTCACACTATTTTTTATAAACAAATGGTCACACGTGGATTTGCTGATAGGCGAACCGAAATTGAGATTTGATCAAATTTTGGATAGATATATTATAAGTTTTGCTTTTACTAATGTATAGTAAATAAATAACTAAATGAGTACACAGTTTCTTAAAGTTAACACGAGAAAAAGGTTTATCTATATATATAATATATAATTGTTTTTTTTAGTTATTATTTATTTATTTATTTATTTTTTTTTTAGGCCATATCGTGAAGCAATTGTTTCTCTTGTTTCGTTGATGTTGGATACGGGACTACCTTGTTTTCGAGGAAATACTATACGATTTTTGAGACAGCGATTCACGCCCCAAGCTACAGAGAAAGAAGCCGCTCAACATATGCTTCAAGTTATTCATCATTCCAACCAAAATGTTCGGACAAGAGCATATGACTGGATCCAGTTTTATCAAAATCAAATTCCATGTTAGGGGATGCTGGACCTTGATTGACATATGATTGGATGAAAAATTAATTTTTATTTATAGATTTGGTTTGTCAGTCCCCTAATCTTTATATACTCATATGTTTTTATGTAGGTCAAATTTTATAAGACCAGTGATTTCGTACTTAGATTAAAATGCGTAATTGTGGTGCGTCATGTTGCCTAATTGATGGGAATAGATACCTGAATTATATAAATTTTAGTTCTCCTTATGCAGTTAACAAGTTACTTGTTAAATGGATGATATGACGATTTAGTGTGTATGTTAAAATTGTGTACAACCAAGTGTTATTTTTCCTTGAATGTTGTTCAATTAAGGTATATATATAATTTATTTTGCTCTACCCGTTAATTGTGATAAAAGAAGTTGTCTGAAAAATTAGATAAGATAGAATTAGTCTTGAGTCATCCTACATGTGGTTTTTGTTTGATAGTAAATATTATTTTATTTAACAACAATGTATCATTCCATTTTTTAAGAAAACAAATTTTAAAGCTTATGAAGATTCCATTATTTTTCGAGGTTGATGTTTTTTAATTGTTTTCTAATCTGAAGTAATGATGTAGCTGTTATGTTTTTAAAGTTTATTATTTAAATATTCGAAGCGTCATCAAATAATTTAAATTTTTAATATAAATTACCTCTGTTTTCTTTTATTATACTATCCAATTTCACTTCGAGGGTCTGAATTGTGTAAAAAATTAAATCTAATAGATAGAAAAAGAGTTTTTTGAGGTGTTAAAAGAACCATGTTTTCTAGGCCAAATTTACTATTTTATCATAGGTCTTTTGCTTTCAACTTACTCTCTTATCATTTGCTATTTGCTGTTGGGTAGATCGTATCCCAAAAGGAATAGAATAGTGTAAAGTAGCATGAGAATAGTAGGTCATTAGTGAAGTTCAAAGAGAAACCTCACTTTTGATAGTTTACAGCAGTTTCTGTAAAATCTGATATGCTGTTGAGATATGCCCATTCCCATTTCTGTTTTTATATTTTTCTTCGCTCAATCTGCAGTCCAGTCAGCTGCTCATGCATTCAGTTGTATTGTATTATTGTTTTTCCTTTTATGAATATGTTAGATAAATTGTTTTAGAGTTCTAAAGAAGAGCAAATGCCAACTTCACTTAGGCTCCCCACCTGACCCTCTTATGACAACTTTCAGATTGGGTCCCTAGCCCAGAACGTCTTCGATACCTTCATGAAGGAAATGATCCACAACTCTCGTTGTGCGAATCAGTCTACGTCCAAGTCAACTTTTGCAAACTCGGTATATCGTGTCCCATTTGCAGTGTAAACGAGTCTTTTATGACATGATTGCTGGTTTCCTCCCTCACAGCATCCCCCAGAAGTTCCTAACCCTCGTCTTCTCTCAAGTTTCAGATATTATATTTCCTTGCCCAAGAAATTTTAATTTTAAATACCAGAAATTTAGCCACTCCTAAAAATACCGTCTGGGAACGCGCTAATTGTGCACGTTATGGAGATTACTTCCACTTGCCCTGTAATAATTCATCTTTTTTTGTTCTGATTGCGGCACCGATCCACTGACTGTTGGGTGTAAAAAGTTTGAGAAGGGAATACTAGAACTGCACATTAAAGAATTTTGACAGACTGAAGACTAGGTGAATGGTTAAGGGAGAGGGACACACGTTCTCACGGACTTATTCTTTCCCACCCCAACCACATTAAAGTAAGAGAACAATGTAATTTATTATGCGTTGCCCAAGTCATATATATTATTCAATCTTATTTAAAAATTGTAAGTGAGCTGATGACTCACAATCTGAGGTAAACCATTCCTTTGTTATTGAGGCTAGATTTTCTCAATATAATTTATTATTTTGGATCATTATTTTCATATCATTGGCTAGTATGTGCACAGTATTCAATTAAAACCCTAGCGTAACTTTATAAAGCTTCCTCCTCATCTCCTTGCTCTTATAAGCAATATTACCTCCTTATAATAGATAACATTTTGTTAGCTCTGTTTCTAGCCTTTAAACATCTTTCTATAGATACTCAAATTACTACTAATTAATTATTATCACATCTAAAACTTTCCTTTACAATTACATTCCAGTAATTTCTTTTTCATGTAATTAAAATCTTTATTGGAGTTCTCAATGTGAAGTGCATTACATTTATTGAGAATGCAGTTCAATTGATATATACTTACTTACTAC
Organism: Trachelipus rathkii; assembly: GCA_015478945.1. Classification (NCBI taxonomy): domain Eukaryota; kingdom Metazoa; phylum Arthropoda; class Malacostraca; order Isopoda; family Trachelipodidae; genus Trachelipus; species Trachelipus rathkii. The sequence goes on from JABUQX010051981.1 coordinate 7,984, forward strand.
TTTACTTACTTACTTACTTACTTACTTTACTTACTTACTTACTTTACTTACTTACTTATTTACTTACTTATTTACTTTACTTACTTACTTTACTTACTTTACTTACTTTCCTTACTACTTACAGAAGAGTTTTGAAATTCTGCAAGGCAGAATTGGAATCAGGTCTATTATTAGATTTTAAGGACTCATTTGTCCCTCGATTTTCACTATTTTTAAATTGATAATTAGGCTTATCCAAAGGACTGAATTTTTAAAATTTAAAAAAGTATTATGGGGAGGACCTTTTTTGAATTTTTGACCTTTAAGATTTGAGGTTTTAACTTCATTATAGTTGTCGAATATTTGATTTAAATCAAGATAATTGGTGTTCAACTTGCGAGTAATCTCTTTTACTACTACATTAGGTAATTTTGATAAAACTATGTGGCTAAGTACCACAAACCCTGTAGGCTCCTCAAGATATTTGAGGTTATAATTCTCAAGTTCATATATTAACGTTCTGATATCATTTAAGTAGACCCTTGTCGCATTACACGCTGGGTCAAATACTGGCTTTAAAGAAATTATTTTTTTTGACGATTTCACGATAAATTTTTCATTTAAAAATTCTTTATCTAGAAGTTCAAGAGCCTTATCATAATTACTGTCACAAATAGAAAGATTCTGAATCAGAGAGTAGGCATATCCTTTTAATTTATTTTTTTAGACAGTGAAGTTTTATAGAATCATTTAAATTTTTCTGTAAATCTAAGGAACTCTTGAATTTTGAAATGAAGGTTTTATAGGCAAACTTATCAGTTTCATTGCCTTCAAAGAAACCACAATCTATAGCTCTAAGTATAGATTCACTTAAATAAGTGCAAGTATTATTTTGAGCGGATGGATTTTGATTCCCCTTAGATTTTAATTTGCTTAGTTTTAATTTAATTGAACACTGATGCTGAACTTGACTACACAATTCCTTTTAATGAAACTCAGGAAAAAGGGAGTCAACTTCATTATCATTATATAATTTTATTATATTTGTATCTTTTTGTTTAATTTCTTTTAACAAGGACTCTACTTCCTCCACAAGATCCTTTACATAAACTTCATTTTTATCTATACTATTGTCTTTAGGCCTACTCTCTATCTGACTAAGATAGATATCTACTTGTGCCTTGAGGGATGAAAGGGCTTGAAATATAGGCTTAGATTTTTTATTAACTTTATCAAGAAGAGCTGAAATTAAGGCTAGAATGACCCAAGGACAAATGAAACTGAAGAAAGAAGAAAAAATGAAAGATGGCCTACCACCAGGCCAAATGATTTGATGTGAATTTTGAAAAGGTCTTGAAAAACCAAAAAAAGATTTAAATTTTGAAGTTGAAAATGATCTAGGCCTAAAAGGCGAAAGTTTGAGCTTGAATTTTTTTTAGGAAATCACTGAAAGGGAATGGTTAGGCTGTGATGCATCGTTTCTCTAACTCCCATACCAAATTTTGAATTAAATGCATCTGAACTAACTAAGCTTAGGGGGAAAACGCTAATAGGCTAGTCTCGATAGGCCCATGTGGCTTCTACAGTCTCTAATACTTTCAAATGTTTAAATAAACCTTAATTTTAAATTAATTTTGTACTAAAACTGCACGTCCACAAAATATCATAAATGCTATGAGCCTCAAAGTTGGCTATTATAATTTGCAATATTGCAAAGGAGTGAGTTACTAAGAACTTGCAACAAACCCGTTCGACAAGACCCATATAGATTACACAATTGACGAAAATTTAATATAAAGCAGATTAAATTTAGAAACAAATCTTAGAAAGCTATAAAGATTAAAACATGTATATAATTGAAAACTTAAATCTATAGGGTCTTACCTGTGGTTTTGTTTTTTTCAAAGATTTGTTACTCTTTAAGAAGTATCAAGACCTCAGTAACTCTACCTGTAGGATGTAGTTAATTAAACTTATTTAAACTTAGTAGGTAAATTGATTAGTTGAAAGCAAAGAGAATAGAGATAGATTGAAATAGTGGGGAAATGAAAATAAATTTACCTCCATACCTTTAACATTTTGATTATTATGAATTAGAATACGCGCACATTCTAGTATTGCTTTTTGAATAGTAACGAACCTTTCTTTTATGCCTAGTAAATTCTGGACAATTATATCCAATATTGGCAAAGTACAAAATCCATTAAAATAATATAAGACATGGGCGTTTACTCTCTTTTCAAAAGCAACACCACTCTTTCTTGCGAAGCAGAGAGTTTTAGAGTACAGCCCTACATCATATGGCTTCATTTCCTACGTACTAAAGGGAACAAGCTATACAAAAGGAAGGTCAGTTTGTGCACAATGTTTCTATACTCTTTTAACGTTTAGTTAAAATTGGTAGTATCGTTAATTCGCTATACTAGATCCAAGCCTTCTTAATTAGGCCTCGCCTACTTTTATTTATATATATATATATATATATATATATATATATATATATATATATATATATATATATATATATATATATATATATATATATATATATATATATATATATATATATATATATATATATATATATATATAGTTGGAGTTTGTTGCCTACTACCATCTATTTCTTGCCAGGAATGCTAATGCAGGCCTCGGAGAAGGTCGTGAATTGCCGTAAACGGCCTATCTTTCGGCGAAACTGTATGAATCATTGGGGGTACATGGAATGTCAGAGGAATAAATGTTGAGGGAAAAGGAGAGAGGGTGATGGATGTATTTAGAAGGGCAAAATTTGATTTGCTCGCTGTGACTGAAACAAAGATGAAGGAAGCAGGTGAAATTGAGTGGTGTGATGTGAAATGTGCGTGCTGGTGTGAAAGAGAATGAGAGAGGAAGAGAAGGAGTTGCAATTTTTGATGAGTGACCTGTGGTATGAAGCTATGGTAGACTTTGATTGTGTGAGTCCTGGGAATTCTAATGGTTAAATTTAAGTTTCAAAGGGTCAAGGTATGTGTATTTGTGACGTATGGTCCATCTGAAACGTTGAAGAGAGTACGATTTTGGGATAATCTGAATGATGTTCTGGATGGGGGTGAGTAGGAGCTTAGATTGATAGTTTTGGGGGGACCTGAATGGTTGAATGGGTGATCAATAAAGGGATGGTATAACAGGTGGTTTTGGGGTGGCGGGAGAAAAATAGGGAATGGTAGGAATTTGATTGATTTCTGTGAAGAGAGAGAGGTATGTGTGTAAGTAATACGTTCTTGAGAAACAAGAGTATCCCTAAGTATACGAGAGTTGGTGTAGGTAGAGATGGTATCGAAGTGAAAAGTATGATTGATTTAGTGTTGGTGAAGAGGAGATGTTGAAGTATGTGTTGGATGTTAAATCAGTTAGGGTTTAGGAAGGGGATTATCGGATCATTATGATGTTTGTTCTATGCAATTTTATAAGTTATTGGGAAGCTTTGATGGAGTGTAAGGTGGTAAAAAGGAAGTAGGTAAAATTAAGAGTGAGGAAGTTAAGTGAGCAAGATAATAAGGATAAGTATGTAGAGCGCTCGCTAGTAAAACTGTGTTGAATGTGTGAACAAGTTGATACTGAACAAATCTGGGGGCAAATGAAGGGAAGCAATTCGGAGTGCACTGGAGTATGTGGAAGTGCTAAGTAGAAAGGAATATTAACAGTGAATGGTGGAATGAGGTGATGAAAGCGGTTAAAGGTAAAAAGAGCGTGGTTGAATGTACTAAAAGCAAATGATGAAGACTCAAAAGAAAGATGCTTGGAATTATATAAGGAGGAAAAAGAAATACTAAAAGGTGTATAAGTAGGTAGGAGAAAAGAAGAGGTAAAAATGAACAGTTTGGAAGGAGGATGAATGGGGACTTACAAGGGAATAGGAAGCTCTTCTGGAAGGAGCGCGAAAGGTTAGAATGAGAATAAGGGGAATCTGCTTAGAATGAATAGGGATGGTGCTTTTGTAACTGATGAAGTAGGTGTGAGAGGAGTGTGGAAGGAGCACTTCGAGAATCTGCACAATATTAACAGTAATGAAGATGTGATAGTGAATGTGTGTGGGTTTGATGGTGCAAGAAGGGATAGG
>JABUQX010051982.1:0-12218 GCA_015478945.1 Trachelipus rathkii
GCCATCAGTTTTATTTTATCTGTATCCATTTAATTTTTATGCTTATTTGACATCAATTTTCATTATATCCACTTATGTATCGGATGTGACACTCGTTGGAATCTTATACAGATAATACATCATTTAGATTTTTATCCGGATGTCATCCATATGATTTTTTATGTGAATATTATGTCTGAATTTTATGCATATGTCATCAAATTAACTTTAATCCACATGAGATATCAGGTTTATTTTTATCTGTAGCTATATACGATATATGACATTAGTTTCTTGATATATTAGATTTAAATTTTATACATATGTGACGGCTTAATATTTATCCGGATAAGATAATTATATATTTATCCAGATGTGACGGCTTTAATTTTTTCCGTATGAGAGAGATTTAATTTTTATCCAGACGTGACATCAGTTTAATGTTATCCGAATGAGATAGATATAAATTTTTATTCTATATATGTAAATTAGAGATTAATATATATATATAATATATATATATATTATATATATATATATATATATATATATATAAATAATTATATATATATTATATATATAAGTATTATTATATATATATATATATATATACTATAAGTAGTATCATATAGGGTATGTACTACACAATCTAGAACCGGCCAAACTCAGGCTTTACCGAGTAAGTGATACAAACTCGAGAATGTTTTATGCAAAATTGATTATGACATAAAGCACATTTTGCATAAAAATTTTGGTTTTATTATAAGGTTGATATGTCAAACTATAGGTAAATTTATTAAGGTCGGTAAGACCTAAATTTAAAGTCTGGAAGACCGACTTCCGAGGCTTCTGACCTGAACTGCAGGTTTTACCGCCCAAAAGGGGGGCTTAGTCCATACTGAGAAGGTTTATTTTTTTGTTGGTATTCCTAGTAGATATAGAGGTTTGATAAGTGATTATCGGTTAGATATATATTATCATTTTTTTGATGGTTATTCCAATTGTTACTAGTAATATCGATTATCCTTACTTAATATTATCGTTGTATGTTATAATCGTGTCTTTCTACTCATGCTCTGGCTTGGCATTATTAATGCTACTTAGAAGTAATATATTATTTACGATTATAGGAATAAAATAATTACAATTAATATTTATATCATTCGATGGTTTGTTGCTAAAAATAATGTACAGTATTATAGCATCTAGTCTGTTACTCAACTTATTTATACTTCATTGACCTTGGAAGTAATAAAAATGTTTAGGTATGAAATTCTTTGAATATTTATATTCCGTATATATGTGGTTTAATAAGGATCGAATACCGTTATGTAAATTTTTACTATAATGATTCTTGTATGTATAATGTTTTAATAATTAATGAATATGTGGGTTTATCGCCCCGAAGGGTCGGATATGGATATTGCGGCTTCTCCTTGTTGCGTAGTATTTCTGAGTAGAGGGAGAAGAGAGGAACTGAGATATGCGTTTTAGTTATTTGATAATTTTGTGCCGGAGGAGACAATGGTTATTATATCATTTTGGATTGGCAGAGATAGACACGTTAAGCATTACGGTATTCAGTGAGACAGCGATGCATGAGTCAAGAGGAAGTTTCACTCGCACTTGATTTCTGTTATTAAAACACCTCCTTTATATACAAAAATTCTATTAATATTAGAATAGAATTTGGGTAATGAAATCAACGAGAGAGCCTAGAGAGATAATAGAGGCAAGGGAGAAAAAAAAAATAATAGAAGATGATATCTTTGTACGCTCCTGGAGTGTTTGTGACGGAGCGTGAGAGATTTCGGTCGTTCGGAAGACTAGGTGACCTTCATCTCCGGGAGGGTGTGATGTGGTCCCAGTTGTAAAGAAGAATAGGTAATGAAATTTGCATGGATATGCCAAACAGTGAGGAAGAAGAAGAAGAAGAAATGGAAGTGAAAGAAGAAAAGGAAGGAAGGAGGAAGTGGCAAAGGTTTAAACAAGTGAAGATAGAGGTGTATAAAAGATAAGGAGAGAGGTGTATACGCTTTGAGTATTGTTAATCTGAGAGATGGTAAGCAAGTCTGACGAAAGCAGTATTAAAGAAATGTAACTGGAGGTAGTATGATGAGCGATTTCATAGAATCACTGATGGAGCAGTATGCTCTCTACAAGACCCACTTCAGCGGGGAGTGTTCTAATTAATGATAATAATTGGAAGACTGAGGATTGCGGAGTCCTGAGTACATATAGATTATAACATTCGTATTATATATCAATTATATAGTTGGTGTTTGTACTTTTTATATTATTAGTACTGGTAGTAGATTGAGTGATTCGATTGTATTATTGATTTAAATAAATAATTGGTGTTATTTTATTCATGAAACCTATTCAAGATTAATTTAAAAAAATAATATATATATATTAAATTAATATATTAAAATAAATTGCATCTATTAAAATGCGATTCATATCTTTTATTATATTGTTATTAAAAAATCATTACAATATTTTTACGTGGTATTTATATGCAAATATCTTATATATCAGATATATTTGGGATGTTAAGATATCAAAGAAAAAATATAAATATCTTGAGACTATTCCAATGTGATATCGCGACCCATCTAGATCAGAGTTGTTGATCTTAATGGGACTATTGATTGCTGATTTGATGCTATTATATAGAAGGATTCTAGTTAGTCTTTATTCATTAATTTTATAGCGTGAGCGAAACAATATCACAAGTCAAGTGTTTATATTATAACACATATAATTAGGTGAGATTTCAGAACGAGTCTAACAATAATTTATATTTATGAACTTAAATGGTGATAAACGATAAGCATATTGTTTCGAAAACTCCACTCATAATATAATTACATTGATATACATTTATTATAATGTATAATCATTATTATTATTATTATTATTATTATTATTATTATTATTATTATTATTATTAATTATTATTATTATTATACCTATAGTTATATAGTTGTTGTTATTATTAAATACGCGTGTATATAGTATGTCGTCCATATATATACCCAGTGGTGAGTTGCTAAAATTTAAACAAATTTCTCTGCTATGTCGTAAGAATTAGCTACCAATTTTTTTTCCTGTTTAATCAAACAACAAAGATTTATTTAACTACCCGTTCTTGTTCGAGCTTATCACTGTATATTCGCATGACTCTTTGTACATAAAGATAACATTATTATTCATAAGTATTTTATCATTATCTCTATATCTAAATATTGTATTATTGTATCTTAAGTAATTAAATGACACATTCATTATTATTATTTATTATGCGATGATTATTATTAATTTATTATTTTTATTTTTATTTTTATTATTATTATTATTATTATTATTATTATTATTATTATTATTATTATTATTATTATTATTATTATTATTATATTTTTTATTATTTTTATTAAGGTTGATTCCCCTAATACTCAACTCTATCAATATATTATATGTATTATTATTATTAATTATTATATTATTATATTAATTTATTTATTATTATTATTAATTATTATATTATATTATTATTATTGTAGTTATGATTAATTGATTATATTATTATATTATTTCAATAATTTAAATTCTCAACTAAACAAACCAACTACTCAACAACAGCCACATCACCAAAAAATAAAATCAAGCACAACTAAATCAACAACTACTATCACATTACCCTCACATCACACTACACACACACACCGCAAACACACAAAGTTCAGTAAAGTTATTTATTCATTACAAAGCAAAGGAATTTTCAAAGAATTCTTTAATAAAATAATGCGAGTAATATTTTTCAAAGGACATATTTCAATTATTATTATGATTATTATTATTATTATTATTATTCTTATTAGTTATATTATTATTATTATTACTTATATTATTATTATTATTAATTATTAATCACTAATTAATTATCATTTACCATATTATTAATTATTTTATTTGTGTTGTTGTAGTAGTAGTAGCAAGTCATACGCACATTCAACTACATAAAACACACACCACGTGAATATAACAGTGAGATATATCAAATCGTATAAGTATATCCATGTTAGATAAAATTTATATAAATAAATAAAAAAAATTAAAATAATAAAAATAATTAAAAATAAAATAATAAAATATAAAAAAAAGTATAAATGCAAAATAAAACTATTTATGAAAGAAATTAACAAATTAAAAAAAATATAAAAAATTATAAAAAATATATTATAATATAAATAAAAAAAATTTAAACAAAGTATAATAGCAAAAATTGAAATTATCTATTAAAAATATAAAAATTTTAAAAAAATAGAAATCTATAAATAAATAAAAAAAATAAATAAAAAATACCAAATAAAACAAAAAAAATAAAAAAAAATTTAAAAATAAAAAATAAAAAATTTGGATTTAATTTTAGAAATATTAAAGAGTGTGACAGAAACAAACATGAAATCAAGGAGGGGCTGATTATAATTAATATCTATAAATGTACAAAATCAGTCACTACAAATTATATCAAATAATATAACTAGAGATAATAATCAATTGTATATATATAGTATGCTCTCTCTATACTTATCCAGTGAGTATAAAAAAATATATTACTTCTCAAGTTAACGCTCTCTCAGTATATATATACAAAGCTAAAAATGTGGAAATTTGAAAATAGAAACTGTCCCAGTCTTCAATATTTGAAAGATGGGGTTGATCTTTGCAGATGCAATGCAATTGAACATATGTCATTTGGTATAGACACTACTTCTACAAGTGTATATATTGTAACAGTAATGATGAATTATGACTTCCTTTTTTCATTAATCCACACTGTCCATTATGTATTCGTTCATACATTTATCACAAAGATTTTCTAACTCTATGCATCCTATCAACATGTCCAAATCTGGTTCTTAAACACTATAGTCAATTATGAGCAACATAATTAATGAATATTGCCTAAGTGACACTATCTCCTCATCTCTATCATAAATTTCTCTCACACACACATCGCAGCTCACGCACCGCAACTCTTTAGAGTCTACCGGAGAGAGGAGAGTCACTTATCACACACTGAAGGATCGGAGGTAACTACTAAGTGTTCTTAAATGGAATCATGGTCAGCACTAAGTCAAAACTGAATTCTTTGTCTGTCATATAAAGCAGAAAGTCTCCATAGTGAACCATTATCAATTTACCGCGGTGTGTAAGACGTAAAAATATAATGCTCATTAGCTAATGACAATCAACTATTTACTCAATTGTTGCATTAATAAGCACGAGAGTATTATGAGCATGGCTTGAGACATCTATACAAAAGTGTCCACGACAGAAACTATTGTATAACGGTAACACGCAGTTTCAACAGATTTGCTATACCTTGAAACCATGACAGAAATAATATATATATAATGCAATACAAACGTCACCTATACTCACTAACTTTTTTACTATGCTCATATCTTTAACTATATAAATGTTATATTATTTAGCATTACATCAGCATTAATTTTAATATACATAGATTTTTGAAATTCATTGATATTTACCTAGCGATTTTAACCTACCTCTTCTAAATGACACACACATATAATATAATTCATAATCTACAGGGATGAAGCATATGGCGCCATTTCGACAAGAACTGAGCTGGCAAAAAACACATACACAGGAATATTATGCTAACGCGACCAAAGTTTTTACACTAATAACGCTAACGTAACATCACTCATAAAGCCACAGACTGAAAAATTATATAAGTACATACGACAAATAAACTAACAATACCTTAAGGCACAAGAATAAACACTGATTAACATATATAGACGGAATAATGTTTCCCAGGCTCGATGGTTAAGACACATAATAATGTATTGGACTTAAGATAGAGTCAAAAAAATCTGTATACTCTAATATCATAAGACTACGTACTCAATTTTCATGCATCGAGTACTTATTAATACTTACTTATTCGACTGGTTCTTTAAGATGTAACTGCTTGAATATATCTTCCACAACCTAAAGAGAGAAATATATTATATACTCGTATTAGTAAATTGAATGAAAGCGTTCGATCTTCTTGTTTGTAAAACATAAATTCACACACTCACACCAATCCCAACATTACTATAAACGTAAATACTACATAATATATATATAGATATATATAGTATATATATATATATATAGTAGTATATATATGATATAATATATATCCATATATTATATATATATATATATAATATATTTATATATATATAAGTATATTATAAACTAAACAATCAACTATAACATATATATATATATACATCACACATCAATATAACACTTCACTATCATCATATATATATATATATACATATATATTATATATTATATATGTTGTATGTAATGTATACACACACTTTATTTTTAACTATAGATATAACCAACATAGTATATTATTATATATATATTATATAATATAAGATATATAAATATATCAATACATACTATATATATTTAATTACTATATCAAATGCTAACGGAATTATAATGCTCATAACTTTTTTTTCTCTGTAATATATGAAATTTGTAGAAAATATTAAAAAAATTCCTAAAAAATTTAGATAAATTTTAAAAATTAAAAAAATTTAAAAAAAAAAAATTTAAACAAAGTATTTAAATTTATATGAATAATATAACTTATTTAAACAAAAAATTAAAACATTAATATTAAAATAAAAAAAAAAATTAAAAATATAATATTAAACAAATAATTAAATCTAAAGTTATAAATGCAACAGCACTAAATAAACTTTACAACAATAATATAAAAAAAAGTTAGATATAAAATTATAAATATATAATAATAAAATAAAATAAATAATGCAAGAAAATTTACATTTTAAAATAAAACAATGTAAATTGATTTTATATTATGTAATATAAAAATTTCAGAAATACTTATATCAGACAAGAATCAAATTATACTTAAATATGTAAATGTATAAATAAAAATTATATAAATACAATAGTAAACAATATTAATGTATATGTTATATTACAACTTAGGGAAAAAAAAAAATATTAATATTTGTCAGTTATCTATTTTACAACCAAATAAGTGATATATGCTATAAGAAGAAAATTAGAATAAATGTCAGTCTTCAACATTTATGAAAGAGTAATGGGTTATACTATATGTACATAAGATGCATAATGCAATATAGAACGATATGGGAAATAAGACCGGAATGGTAAGAATACAAGATAAAGCATGAGTTAAGATTATAAATTAGGCTTAAGTAAATGGCTAGCTAGTATTCCCATATTAAATACACTCTCACGATATAAACATTTATTACAATAAAAGATTGATACTTCAGTTACTCAATAATCCAACATGATTGAGAAATGAAAAAATAAGCGAGAGAATAGACATCCACACACATGACACACTATCTCACACACACTAGAAACTCGAGGAATCATTTTTTCAATTTTCTTCGTGTTTATTTCAAAAATATGAGTTCGGACAATTGAACATTAATTCGATCTGAATTATATTCTTTAAAATTGATAGTAAATTGAAAATATAATAATAATCAAAAATAATAATAATATAATAATAATAAATAATAATAATAATGAATAATAATAATAATCAATAGATAAATAATAATTAAATAATAATAATAATAATAATAATAATAATAATAATAATAATAATAATAATAATAATAATATAATTATCATTAATTACAGATTCCTGTTTAGCTAAACCATAGGACTAAAAAATGATTATAATTACACAACTCAATTAATAAATAAGCTATCATAATAACTATATACAACATCAACAATGAAATAAAACCTAGAATACATGAATAATAGGAATCAAAATCACGAAAACTGAAACCCTTACTTGAAATCCTTAAAGGTACACTAGGAGGAAAGACAACTGTCACATTAATAATATAGGAATTTCCAATACTTAACAACAAAGATAAAAAAGACACTAAAAAGATCAATAAAATTAATACAATAATAAAACGTCACCTAAAGGCCTAATACATATTAATTTTAATTACTTGTAGTACACTATAATCAATAATTAATTACATAATACTAATTGTTATTATTTGATATAATTTTATTAACTCATTTAACAATTAGTTTCCTTTTTTTTATACATTATTTTTCTATATGCATTTATTTAATACTCAATCATGTTATTGCTATTAGAATGACTTTGGGATCAATTAATTTACTTAGCTATTATCCACAATTATTATTATTATTATTATATTTTAATTATCTGCAATCTCACTCTATCAAATTATTCACATATCACACATCATTAATCACAAACTCATATAACATAATAACATAATATATAATAATAATTAATAATAATAATTATAATAATAATAATAATAATAATAATAATAATAATATTAATAATTGATAATAATAATAACCAATAATAATACAACAATAATACAAATATACATTCAATATCTAACTCATTATTACCACACCAGAGGAATCTTAATTAATTTGACTCACAAATCTATTGTAATCATTAGGTTTTATTCACTTCATATATTAAATAGAGCTAATCATTATTGCATCAAGCGTATTAATATAGAATACACTAATAGATAATTTTTTTTTTATCAACTTTCATGGGGAATACGTTTTACACACTCTAATAATTATTTTTAATTTCAACAACTGTAAAACTGAAGCAAAAATGTATATAGTCTTTAAGAATGTTTTATATTTTGCTTTAATCTAAAAAAGTGAAATATGGTAAAACCATTTTGTATGTAATTTTCAGATCATATATTGTGTTTATGAAAGAAAATCATGAGGGACTCAAGAATCTAGATTGTTTAGACTCTAGATTCTAGAATAATGAGCGATGATTGACCTAGGACCACCTGCCGAAATTAAAAAATTTAAATCTAGCATTATTTACAAAACAAAATTGTATTTATAATAATATAAAATATATACTATTTAAACTGAAATAAACATTAAAAAAAATCCTATTAATGACATAATATAACATACCCTTTGTAGATAAACCTATCAGTGAAGGGTTAAGATTTTCATAATTGATGTAATTTCTGTGTAATTCTGGTAATCTGGAACGGTGGTACAAGGAAACAATCGCCAATGCTTTAAATGTAAAAATACATATAAAGCATTATGTAATTATGTAACATATGACCATAACATAAATCTTTGATACAACTTTAGTAAGGACCTACTTGTTTTGTCACAACAGTACTCCTTCAGCTCTGCTTGTTCAAAATGGTAGATTTGACAAACAGAATACCTAAAAAAAATTTATTTAACTGCTATGCCTAAAGTGATAGAAAAAACATTATAGCGTCCAAGAATATGGGTTAAGCATTAAATGTGACATGTACATAGATATTAATAAACAATTAAATCAACATCTTTAAAGTACAGAAATGATGTTGAATAGCGAGTATTCCAAGAACTAAATGAAACAACAACAAACACAAATAAAGGAGCCATCAATAAGGGTGATGGAACACTCCCTTATATCCCCCCCACACCAAATCTAAACCCCTCACCTTAAATTTCTAACCCGATTTCTGCTGAAGGTTATGAGGATAGATTGGTGGTTTGGATGGATAGATGTGTTGTGGCATATTAGAGTATGCACCGGGACATCAGTTGAATCATATAACGTAACTAAAACTATATAACTATGGCAGGTGTTAGTGATATATGTTGTTAGTGGTAGGCTTCTGAATGGAATCAAAAGTATGTATGACGATAGTGAAACGTGTGTAAGAATTAATGGAGTTGAAAGTGATTGGTTTAATATTAATAGCGGAGTGAGGCAGGGATGTGTTATGTCTCCTTGTTTATTCAATTTGTATATGGATGGAATTATGATAGAATTAGAGGTGGGGTGGCAGGAGATGGTGTTAGAATGATAAAGAGTGGAGGGTGCCTTACCTGTTATATGCTGATGATTTGGTTTTGTGTCGCGAATCTGAAGAGAGTTTGAGAGGATTGGTAGAGAGATTTGGCAGGGTGTGTAAAAGGATGGGTTTGATAGTAAACGCAGATATGAGTAAGGTTATGGTTGTTAATGAGGACAGTCCTCGGTGTGAAGTTATGCTGGATGGTGAGCAGCTGGAACAAGTGTCTGAGTTTAAATACTTAAGATATATGTTGGATGAAAAGTGAACGGATGATGCAGAGTGTAGTAGGAAAGTTGTGAATGGCAGGAAGGTGGCTGGTGCAATTAAATCGTTGGTGAATGTAAAGGGACTAAGGCCCGTATTTATGAATCAACTTTGAAAAACGTCTTGACTTTCCGTAAAGGTAGCCTCAGATAAGCATTCCTCCACTGCATAAGAATCTTAAAAAAAATTTGCTATTTATAAACCACCCTTTCCTTTATTCGGGATTTACTTATCGAAGACAGTTTTCAAGGAAAAACGTCATCATATTTCATGACGTCAGAGACCAATAACCAATGAACACAAAGTAAATGAAACTAGAACAAAATAAAAGTATATTATATATTAATTTTATGTATGTAAATTTATAGAAATATTAAAAAGAAAAAAAAATTAATGAAATAATCTAAACGCGTTTTAAAATACTATGAGAATTGAAGATGTGTTGCTTCACATTTATTAGTTCCAGTTGCTTTGATTGGCATAGCCGTAGGCTGAACGTAGCCTAGCTACGAAATTATGATAAATTATAAAAATATCATCTGCTCCTTACACTAAAGTTAGGACCCGGTCGCAAGTTGCACGCTGCCTATTTCTCTGGTGTGAGCCTAATTATGTGGTTTTTGGGTATTTTCTTGCACGAAAGTATATATTTGACAAAATCATTTACATAATAAATGCCAACAAATGATATAAATTAAATAATAATAGCGACAAATTGTACAATAAAAAAAACAAGATGGCTGCCGCTCGTAAAACAAAATCTTAACATAGTTCAAGGTTGGTTCAGAGCTACCTTGACTAAGGAAGAGATTTCGCCAAGTATTTTGCGACGTCAAGGGTTCCTTAAGTAAAAAAATTCTCAAGGACCGTTCATAAATTCGAATTTACGTTAAGGGAGGATTCTGAAGGGACACTTGACGAAAGGAAGAGAAAAGGCCGGTATATAAATACGGCCCTAAATCTTGAGTGCGCTAAGGTCTTACATAAGGGTATGTTGTTACCTGTGTTGATGTATAGTAGTGAAACTATGGTCTGGAATAAGAGGTACAGATCTAAAGTGCAATGTGTTCTTCAGATGGACAATCTTATGGGTTTGTTAGGTGTGAGAAGAATTGATAAAATGAGAAATGAGCTCATTAGGGAGTTGTGTGGTGTGAAGAAAGTAGTAAATGAGAGAGAGAGAGAGATATTGTTTTTTGTATGTTTCTTTTCTTTTCTTATTTCAGATTGAGGATGTTTCATTCCAGCAGAGGATTGTCGGGGATTTTTTATCTACGTTTACTTGGAGGATTTTGCTTCTAAAGATATCTATACTATCTTTACTGCCCTTTTTTGTGTTGACCTATCCTTTATCCTTTAGGGGTTCCTTCCTTAATATCCTTCTTTAATATAATAACTGTGAAGGCAAGAGTGAACGTCCTAACTTAGTTTACTGGGTTAATTTGCTATTAAATTGCTTTTAACCTTTCCTTTCCTTCTTTTATAAGATAATTACTTAATTGTTTGTAATTCAAATTTTAATACTCATTATTCAGTTTAACAGACACTGAAACACAAAAAACCAGGGTTGGTAAAAAATTCAAAAAAATAAAAAAATCAATGATTTTTTTGATTTATTTGATTTTTTTAGGCACAAATTGCCTTTTTAATTATTATTTTGATAATATTAGTAAATAATCCTAATTATTACTTAATTAATAATAAGTTTAGTAAATATAATTATTATTTAGTTTAAGTTATTTAAATTATATTTATACTGTTTAATAATATCTGAGCAATCTAATTTTATTTATTTCCTTATTGAAAATGATTTGAAACTACATTGATGAATTTGCTTATTATATAGATGAAATATACTTATCATTAATTAGGTGATAACTAGGAATAATTATTAATTTAGAAAAAAAAAAAATTCTAAAAATCAAAATAATCAAAATCATGATTTTTTTCATAAAAATCAATTGATTTAAAACTGATTAAATCAATTTGATTTAATCAATGCCAACCCTG
>JABUQX010051983.1:0-10000 GCA_015478945.1 Trachelipus rathkii
TAATAATATATAGATGTAGTATTATTTATTAGTAGGATGGAGTATATAGTCTAGATGTAAAAGGCAGCCCCCAATGAGAAAAGGCTTTTAATTTTATTTTTTTTGGTTAATTATTATTACATAATTTTAATGATGTTCACAGAATTTCAAAACCAATTATGTTTCAAAGACTGTTTCAAAAATTAATTTTGTATAAATATGTTTTACTTACATAAAAAATTACTTATGACAAAATTATTTAATGCCCTATATAGCAATGAAATTTAAAAAATAACATAACAAAAAAATTATTAATTCATTAAAACATTTTTTTCTATTCTGTTTTTCTATTATTCTCCATCAGGACTATGTAGGAGTTCTAATATTTCTCGCTAATTAATTTTATTTAACATTTTTCATTTGGTTCTTGATTTTATTTTTATTATTTGAGAACGAGCATAAAAAAGCTATTTGGTCAAAAGTGTCTAATCCTCCAGCAGGTAAAAGAAAAAAGAAATTTGTCGTCCATGACCCATCGTGAGCTAGTCAGCTAGGCATAATCGAACAGTCCTGAGAGCTCCACAACGCTCGAATGAGATTATTAGTGTTTCAAATAGATTGTTTTGTATAAGAAACTCACTTATATGAAAGGTATTTGCCGTCTTCCTTCTGGCCAGATGATATATGATGAGAAGGTAATAGAACGCCCTACCACTCCAAATACTAGACAATAAACTCTCCCCTCAACCCATTGTTTAAGTATCTCAGTAACTATTAGATAACCGTCTGTCTGAAAACTAGGATTAGATTTAAACTAAATATGCTGACCTAACACAACTAAAATATTAATAATAACAATTTTGTTAATAATTAAAAAAAGATCTGTATAAGCTACACAGACAAATTTTGACTTCAAAAGTTATAGGTATTTATAAGTATTAATAACAATGTGTTGGATAACAATTTGTTAAAGCTCTCTATAGACTAAACTTTCACATAAGAACAGTGACGTATATCAGGATATCTCGAGCATAATCAATAAAAACTAACTGTAAAGATTTTAATATTACTTTAAAGAGAAAGAGTTTATTCTTGGATTGTTAAGAGCGCCCGGCCTCACTAAGTTAATCAGGCGACGACGGAGTCCAGTTTGAATCCTCACGCTCATGATGAGAGTAATCTCCTTTTGACTCATTACATTTAAAATATATCCATGCTACATAAATATAAACGAGTTGACTCCTGAGAAATGTCATTTGTAAGTATAAAATTGTGTTTAGGTACACGCGATCCATTAGTTCTAGGCGTCAACTCATTATTTAAATCGCCGTAATTCGATAAGTGTGTCTAACAACGCAACTATTATGAAGAATTTGTTTCTCCTTTTTAAAAAAATTTATATTTTTTTTAATATCTTTTTATATGATGTTTAACTTTCATTAATTTTTTTAAAACTTCTTTAAGTATTTAATTTAAAATTTTTTTATCACTAAGTCACCCTTTATTCTGACAACGCCAGTCTTGAAGTTTTAAATTCAAAAAGGAAAGAATGTGTAACTCTAATATACGTTTAATATGTAGTATATTAATATATATTAATTTATTCTATATAGAATATAAATATAATTATGATAATTAGATATGTATATATATTATATTAATATATATATATATTAATATATGATATATATATATATAAATATATATTATATATAAGTATATATAGGGAGTTATATCAGGGGCGGCTCGTGAACCGAAAAAATGGGGAGGCACTTCAATATAATATAAGTATAGATAATAGGTATATATATAATAATGATAAGTAAGCAGTTTACATTTGTAAACGTTGAATTAAATATATATCTTAATTGTAAGGAAATAGTTATTATTCATAATTATCTTCTAACTATCATGAATTAAATTAATAAAGTATATTAATATATATATATATTATTATTAATAATATATATATTATATATATATAATACTCATATCATATATATATATTATATATATATATAATATATATATATACTATACGTAGTTAATAATATAATTATATGATATATATATTAATATTATAATATATGTATATAATATATATATAGTTATTATTATTATATATATATAATATATTTATATAATATAATATATTCATTATATATATATTATATATTAAATCATATAATATAGTATAAATATAATATATATAATTAATATATAATATTATAATATATATTAATTAAATATTTAATTGTAATCATCTGACTTGTTATCCTTATAAATCCTGTTCGATTCTGTATATAAGACTCAAATAATCGATCAATGCAAGTTTATATACCAAATATGAGAATAATAAGCAAAAAGGGCATTCAAAAGATTTATTCTTAATATATTTTCGACAAATATATAATATTTCATAACAAAAATCATTAACTTTATATTTAAACCTTTATAATTATAACCTACACTAATATATCGATATTAAAAATATCGTACACTCTAATCTAATAAATAAAAAAAATTCTCATTAATATAGATATATAAATATTGTGTTAAAATTATTATTCCTTATAAAAAGCACAAATCCTTATCACTTGTAATTCTCACTTCCACACTAAATTACATTGGCAATGTTACGTGAGACCTAGGAATAAATAGTTAGCAACGAGTAAATTTAAACGTTCACAAAATTAAAGACACATAACATGTTTTAATCTTCGACACTGATAAGTAAATATTCAATAATTAACAACAACAAGAAAAAGATCATAAATTTTGAGATCAGAAAGTCGGTTTCATCTCCAGATCAAACTGGTTATGAGGTAAGTTCAGGTTACTTAACTACCATATGTACTTAAAAGCTCCACAACTGGAAGACATTGTAATATGAGTAAATTACTGGAATATAGAGGGGGGAGAGGGGGGGAGAGGGAGAGAGGGGTGGTGGATAGCCTTCATAGAGTTCCAAACATTATACGAAAAGCGCTGAACACTAAATTCCAACTTGGTCTTAGTACAGGCATATGAGAACAATGAATTTATTTAACTGGCTGTCATTCCAATTCACCAGGTGGGAGACTCATCATCCGACCGCGCGACTATAAATGTATCTCCTTTTTACCGAGTACGCCAAACCTGGAGAATGTATCCTCGCTGGTAGTATGAGCATTAGTAACCTCTTATGTTGCTAATGTCTCTAAGTACCCAATCCCTATTAAAAATAAATACTTGTCAATACATTCCATGAAAAATCCTTTGCAGAATAACGATTAAATCTTTAAGTTTATTTCCACAGTAAATACGGGATCTTTTCTCTTCCTTGGATTTTTCTTTCATATCCTCTGCTTTCCTCTCTATGAAATAAGCCCGAGGCGCACAGAGAGGCCTCTACATATTCTAACGTACCACGAAGTTTACCAACCCTATAATTTATAAGTTTAAAACAAGAATATTTCCTTTTGTGAAATAATATGCATATATGTTTTTTACCATATATTATATTTCTCCCTTTGCCTATATTACACTTGGAATCAAGTGAAATCAAGTTTAGTGGTGAGCACCTTTTAATCCCACATTGTGCGTGATTCCAAAAGAGCCTTGCAAGAGCAGTTATAATTCAAAATCGTACGTTTTGACGAGTATTACAAGACATAATCACAAAACCACGTTATTGCACTTCTAAGTGTTTTTAGAGGACAACACAAGTATACATTCAATGAGGGAGGATGGCTCTATCTCACCTGCATTATAGTTAACCTAAGAACCTATGAAGATTGACAGGGTAGATACATAAAATACACTCTCTCCTTAATCAACACTTAAAATCTTTACGGTGCTCGAAACTTAGCGTGGCCCCCCCAAATGAGCAGCAAAATGAGGGGACTATTTCACTCTTCGCATCTCACCACATGGCATACCACACGCAGTTCTGAATATCACGAGAGTTCTAAATATTTTTAGTAGTATAACTTCTCTCCTCTCTCTCTCCTCTTCTCCCTCTCTCTAGCTATCACTGCTTACATGTATATTTTATAAATAAAGGTAGCCATATAAAAAATAAATATATAGTAAAAAATAATTAATATCTAAATTATATATGACAAAAATATATATTATTTTTATATGTACACCCATGCTAGAATACTAGATTGATATATATATACATATATGTATTACGTATAATATATATATATATTAATAGTATTAATATATTAATAATATATACTATATAATACTCATATTATAATTCATAGTAATATATATATTTATAATATATTATATTATATATATATTAATATATTAAATAAGTTTTTTTTATTATTTACATTTTTTTTTAAAAAAAGATAGATTTCTCCATTATGTTAAGAAATGTAGCTTATTCCAAAGGGGCAACTCTACTTATTAGTAGAGTTGTTGTCAAATTTGGAAGTTATTTTATGACGTGTTCGAGAGGAAGCTTTGTGGAAAAATCCTCAAAATAAGACAAAATAAGAATAAAGGTTTCTTTTTAACAGTTGCCTAATGTACATACCATTGTGTTATTGTAAAGCATTAATATAAAATTATGCCTTTCTTGGAGAGCACAATAATCGATTTTTTGCTCCAGTGTAATTTTTCCTCTTGGAAACTTAATGATTGTTCGTAAGAAGATAATGATATCTTACCAGTGTATAATTAGCAGTTTCTTGTAATATACATTATTATAACATTATTTATAATAGTTTATTGTAAATAATAATTTGAATTATTTTTTTACATTTATATTGCTTTTTAATTTTTTATTTTTTTAGAGAGAGGCCCGCCTCCTGTGCTTACTCCCCAGTAAAGCCGCCTGATATATATATAATATTAATTATAATAATTAATTAATTTTAATATATATATATATTATATATATAATATATATATTATAATATTATATATTAATTATAATATATATAATATATATATATTAATATATATATAATATATAATATATAATTATATAATTATAATTAATTAATATTGGAATATATAATATGTATTAATATATTATAATAATAAATATATTAATATATATACTATATATATAATACATATATATTAATTGATATATCATGTAAATATCATTTTTGCCAGCACGGATCTATAATTATTGATTAATATATAACTACATAAAAATATTTAATATATATATATATATAATTAAATATCATTGGTATAATATATATATTAAATATTATAATATTATAAAGTATATAATATATAAATATAAATAATTATATATAAATAAATATTTAATTATAATTATATATTAATATTATCAATATTATTTTCCCACTTCACAATAACTTATATAATAATCTATATTTTTATTTCTATCATTACACTTAAAAATTATTGGTAAGTAATGATATGATTATAAATAATTATATTAATTTATATTATTGTTATTTATTATATTATTATTATTATATATTATTATATTATATTTATATATTATTATTATATTATTATTATTAATTATTTTTTATAATATTTAATTATTATTATTATATTATTATTATTATTATTTTAATTATTTTATTATATAAATTATATTAACAAAACCATGATATTAAAAATCGAGCCAAAGATAAAAATAATAGAGCAAACTAATAATAATATAAATAATAATAATAATAATAATACATAATAGTAATAGATTAATATATAATAATAATAAAATAATAATATAATAATTAATAATATTAATAAATAATAATCGGA
Organism: Trachelipus rathkii; assembly: GCA_015478945.1. Classification (NCBI taxonomy): domain Eukaryota; kingdom Metazoa; phylum Arthropoda; class Malacostraca; order Isopoda; family Trachelipodidae; genus Trachelipus; species Trachelipus rathkii. The sequence goes on from JABUQX010051983.1 coordinate 5,731, forward strand.
TAAATAAGTAAATATATAATAATAATAATAATATATAAATATATAAAATATAAAATAAATAATATATAAATAATATATTATATATAATAATAATAAATTAAATAAAATAATAATAATTAATAATATAATATAAATAATGATAATTAGTATCATAATTTTAAACCAGCGATTATTTATTAATTTCAATTAAATTTATAATAATTATCATTCATTTGACAATTATTATTAAGAAAAATAAGGATTACATAAATTTCTTAATTATCATTTAATATTTCTAAGAATTTACCAGATGATGCTCTAAAGTTTGTCAATATAAAAAATTTATGCCCAATCCTATCAAAGTAAGCTCTAGATTACAACAGGTAGTGGCGAGATTATGCGCAACACTATCTGCGCAGCACGTGTTTTCAAACTATCGTCACGAAGCATTTGAATTAAATAAATATGAATTTTTATGTTTTTCTCCCTCCTCATCTTTTTTTTTTTTTCTTATTTTTTATAAAACATATTTATTGCAACTAATTTATAACTAAGATAGAAATTCCTCTTTGCTTATACAAAATATGAGGTAAAAACGTTGCATAAAATTCATAAATTTTAATTTTAGCATATTCCTACGGTAAAGGAAAATACAACTTAAAATAAATTTTATATAATTTTAGTTGAAGACTCACAGTTGAACTGGCAGCAGCGGGGTCCCTATAAGATTGATCAAATTCCGGACAGGTTAACGCTCCTATGCTGCACCTTTATTAATCCTGTCAACCCACTCGGTCACCGATATATATTAATATATTTATAATATTATATTATATAATATTAATATATATTATATATATAGTATATATATATATAATATATAATATATATATAGTATATATATATATATATTATTAATATATAGTATATAATATATAAATGTTAAGTATATATCAGCACAGAATAGAGAGGGAGCAGATGCAGACTTGTTCACTAACAAATATCTTAAGCCAGCTTCAAAAAGGACATTAAGGAAAAGTTATCATTACCTATTAAGAATCACCTAATTATAATCGAAAGTAACTAATAAAATAATAATTAATTAATGCAAATAATAATAATAATAATAACTACATGATCTTATAATGCAAACATGACATAAAAATAATATATTTAAGTAATAATTTATGCACAACAAGCAATTTTTAAGTTCACAATAAATGTAAGTATTCATAATATTAATTGATATTAGCTATACTAATATATATTCATATCGTAGTAATTTCAGTCTTATATTGTTAACTATTATAGTGTCAAGAGTATGAATTATTAATAGGGTATTTATTTATGGAGAGAAATTTTCTAAATTCTTTGTAATAACGATGCAATATAAGTAATGTACTTCATAACTAAGTAAAAAGATATAACGATTTATATATAGTCCAACACTGTTTGAATGTAAATTGCTATAATATATTATATTATATATATTATATATTATTATAGATATAATAATAGTAACTATATTATATACATATATATTATTATTATTATTAAACTACTACCTAATAAATATATATAAGTATGTAAGTAGAGCTAAATTGGTGTGTGTGTATAATATATAGGATATATATATATGATATAAGCCCTCCTATATCACAAAAGTAGGTATTAATATACGATAATATTATTATTATATTATATTTATATTATATATATATTATATTAGGTCTACCTATATAATGATAATATATATATAATATAATAGGTTATTTATTATTTAAATATATAGATATCAGATTAAGAATTCATTATTTAATCGGGGTATAATATTATATATTAATTATTGAAATATATATAGTAGATATATTATATATATACATATATATATATATATTATATTATATCTATATATTAAAAAAACAAAAACATAAATATATATATGTATAGATAGATTATAAATAGTTACTAATAACTGTGAACAGTAACAGCAAACAGTTCCATTACTTGTTTTTTACCATCATTTAATGTAAATAATTTCTACGATATACGCATAACTAAGTGCTTAAATTCTACTCAAAACGATTAAAACACCTATTAACTACTTCTCCTGTTACTACTACTACTACTACTACTAACTACTTACTACTACTACTACTACGACTATTATAAAATAAATAATATATAATAAATAGATCAATAGAGTACATTAATAATAATAATAATATTACATTAAATAATAATAAAATAATAACAGATAATAATAATAATAATAATTATATAAAAATAATAAATAAAATTAATAATTAATCACAATTAAAAATGAGATAATAATAGAAATACGAAAAATTTGAAATAATCAATAAGAAAAATAATAAATAATAATAAATAATAAATAATAAATAATATAAATCAATAAATGAATAAATAAATAAAATAGTATAATATAAAATAAATAATAATAATAATAATATTAATATATAAATGAGATAACTCAATTAAAACAAACTTGTTGGAGCAGTCATAATTATTAATCTCTAGCTTTTAGCATAGAACATATAATATAATTTCAAATATCCAATATATGCTTGCAAAGAGAGACTATAGTTCTATATGCATATATGTTATTATACTTTATCTTCTGAACTCTTTCTGTTAATCTTTTGAATATAACATATATATCTCAATATCAGCAGGATATCTTATATATTTTATATATCTGTATGTAATTAATATATTACTAACTATTTATATATATTACTATACTATATATACTATCGACAGTAAATAATAGTCATATTTACCTATAGGTATATAACTATCATTGTAGAGTTAAATATAATATAGTAAATACGATATATTAATATTGTGAGTATATTTATATATATTTATACATATATCCTCACTATAAGGAAGCTTAACTGATTTTTAATATGATAAAATTTACAAGAAATGAAGTTTATTTGTAAGCATGACTCACATACACATATACCTTTCTACTACCGTATATTCACATATAAAATATAATAATAAAATAACCAAATTATAATAAAAAATTAATATATAAAATAATAAAAACTATAATTATATAAAAATAAAAAATAGAAAAAAATATAATATAATTTAATAATATATAATATATTATAATATTATATATAATAATATTATAAAATTAATATATATAATAATTATAATAATATAAAATAATCTATATATATAAATTAATAATAATATTATATAATAATAAAAATATATTATAATAATAGATATAATAAATAAAAAATATAATATATTATATAATATATAAATAAAAAATATAAATAAATATATAAAATAATTAAAATAAGAAGGTATAATAAATTAATGTCATAAAATGCTAATTTTAAAATTAAAATAAAGAAATATTATCTTCAATTTAGTTGCAAATTAAAAAATGTTATAAGTATGAAATGATGAATTAACCAAAGAATATAATAGTAAAAACTAATTAACTAGAAAAGTAGTTATAAAAATCGCAAAAAGAAAATTTAGTACTATTTTTTAGATTAATTAATTATTATTATTCAAATCATTATTATTAATTATGTTATATATTATTAAAATATAATAATAAAATGATAATAAATTGTTCTTTATATATAATTATATTTATTTATAATTATATTTCAAAGAATGATCTTAAATAAAAAAGAATTTATAATTATTGGATACCTTTTAAAATCAGTATTTGTCAACCATGATAATATAAAAAATAGTAATTATTTCCTTTAATTAATAATAATATAATGACAGAAATAATAATTAATGAATAAGTAATAAAGAGTAATAAATATCAATAATAATAATAATATAATATATATGAATAATAATAATAAATTAATACATAATCAATAATAAGAGAGAGAGGTAAGTATCAAAATTATGGAGTTTTTGCTACAAATATTTTATTATCGGATGCCATATTACCATTCCTTCTTTATTATTTTTTATTATTATTATTATTATTATTATTATTCATTATTATTATTATTATTATTATTATTATTTATTAAATAATAATAATAATAATAATAATAATAATAATAATAATAATAATAATATAATAATAATAATAACAATAATAATAAATAATAATAATAATATAATAATAATAATAATAATAATAAAATAATATAATAACTATAATAATAATAAATAAAATCATTAATAAAAAGATACTTCAGTTAAACATTAAAAATTGAGTTTTGTAGTTTTATAATTATTCCACTAACATTATTTTATAATTATTACG
>JABUQX010051983.1:15000-36734 GCA_015478945.1 Trachelipus rathkii
GCTGCTGTTCATTGTTGTTCGATTTTTAGGTTTTCAAAATAAAGACTTGGCTTAAGCTTAAGCTGGATCTGATAACAACAAGGAGCCAAAAATCAGTAATTGATTTGTCATTTTCAATTTATACATTGCAAATAAAAAATTAATATAGAAAATTTGATTATATGTGAATCAAATATCATAATAAATATGACCTCCGACATCTATAGTTTGGTTTCGAAAACTTTTAAATATGAAACAATATTTTCACACTCGAACCGATAGCTTTAATAATCTAGAACAATGTTAGTTTTTTTTTGTTTTTTTTTGTTTTTTGAGATTTTTTTTTAATTTTAATTTTTTTTTTTTTTTAGACCAAGATTTTTTAATTTATTTTTAAAAAATAATAAATATTAAAAATTAATTACCTAATAATAATAAGTTAGTACATATAATTGTTATTATTTAGTTTAATTGAGTTTATTTAAATTATATTATAGCTACTGTATAATATCTGAGTACTCTAATATTTATTTCATCATTAAAAAGGCTTGAAACTAATTGAATGAATTTAATCTTCATAATATAGATGAAATATACTTATCATTAATTAGGTGATAGCTATGATTAATTATTAATTTATATATAAAAAAAAATTGCCTAAAAAATAAAAAAAAATAAAAAAAATAAAAAGTCATGATTTTTTTATAAAAAAAATCAGTAGAGAATTAGTTTTTAAATCAATTTGATATCAATGATGACTAAAACATGTCTACGAATCTAGAACCTGGGGGATAAATAAATGGTACAGTTATATATTATTATTATTATATTATTATTATTATTATTGATTATCTATGCTTAATTGTTCACTTACAGGCGAATAAATTTTTCTGATTGGACTTTTATAGGGCAGATAATATAGTAATCGGAGGTGCGATTCCATTATATAATCTCTTTGTGGATTTGCTGTACTTCAACATCCATTTTCGTGCATCATGGATCCCTATTTTTACATATTCCCTAGGAATGACAAATTCATGTTGCGCACTACGTAGCTAGTATTAGACGTTTGACATATCCCGCAATATTCTACAGATAGGCAGCAAGTTTACTGCGGCGATCTTCGGGAAGCATGTGGTAACTTTAGTACGTCTACATGTATGAATGCCAAAGACCTGGATGATGTCTATCATGCATCTGAAATGCAGTCGATGGTTCGTCATTGTTTACCCAGGGTGAACTGAACGATCTTGTACAGAGTTGTATTTGCCCGAAGTTGTCCTCTGAGGCTTTGGCTTTCGAGTGTTGCATAAAAATGACTCCTGGACCATGGCAATCAAGAGTAAATATTTTAAATCGTAACAGAGAAGCAGAGTTGCGGAGGTTCTTCCAGTCAGATGGTAACCATTGTGTATTGCAGTGAAGTTGCCGGCCTACTACTCGCTATGGGACTCGCCAGCATAGGATGTACGTGAGTGGCGACTGTTTATTGAAACTTCCAAGAGCAGTTTATAGTGTTGTTGTTACCCAATCGCAACATATATGCCTTCGTTCCTGAGAGGTACTCTGTTACGGATGAGAGAGGTGTTGCAAATAATCAAGATACGTTGGAGAGGACTACAAATATAAGGTACATGGATGGTTATTATATGCGTCAACCTCAAAATGGTAAAACATTAGCTCGGTCAGCAAGCAGGTTTCACCAAATATTCCAGGCTTCCTGTGCTATCGGGACAGCCGGGCGGCAAAGATCACGGACAAAGGAGAATGGCTACCGAGGGAAACCTTTGACGCCAGGTGACAGGAACATCGTACGTGAACCACTTTACAGAGAGAAAACATCGCATCTATTCCACTACACATAAAACTTGGTTTGATTAAACAATTTGTGAAGGCCCTAAACCATGATGGTGAATGCTTCCGCTAATCAATATGCCTCAAACGGTTTCCTGGTCTGAGTGACGAAAAGAAAAAAGCTGGGATATTTGATGAGCACAAATCGCGACACTTCCTCCGTGAAGGCTGCCTTTGCTACAAACAATGAATAGTGTTATAAGGCAAGAGGTGGAACTCTTTTTCAGATTTGTAAGTACAGAATTTTCTGGGGAAAGGAAAGCCGAGAACCACTAATATTGTACAGGAACTCCTAGACAGTTTTCATTCTCAATGATGTAGAAATGAGTATACAGTTGCACTACTTACATTCTCACCTAAGCAAATTTCGTAACCCTAGGCGATGTTCAATGATCGAGGGGCAGCGGTTGAACGCTTTCCATCAAGATCTAAAGTTTCATGGAAGGACTTACCTAGTGCAAGTGGGATTATCAATATGTATGGCCGACTATTGTTCGAAGCTTGATGAGGGATTATTCCAGACGCTATGTCACAGTAGAGTCGTCTACGAAGAGAAAGTTACTACACTCGTAGGTATGTTTACATTAATAAATTCCATTCTTTATTACCTTCATTGTTGTTCCCATATTTATCTCTTTAATTCATAGTTGTATTAGTATGTTTTAACATATATCTATCAAAAACATGTTTCATATTATTGTGATTTGTTTCTCTCCCTTCAATCATATCCAATATATATAATATATATATATATAAATATATTATATATATATTATATATATATATATATATATATATATATATATATATATATATATATATATATATATATATTATACATTATATATTATATATTATATATATATATATATATATATATATATATATAATTGTGAAGACCCTCTTGAAAAGAGGTAAAGAGTCAAAAATTTTACAATCTGTGTTACACACAATAACTCACAAATGCCATGTGATACGCAAAAACCGATTACATTTTGGAATCAGCACATCAAATATATAATTAATTCAATTGCGAATATCGTCCAAGAATTTTCATAACGTATCCAGTGTTATTATTATTAATTATTATTAATTAGAAAATTAACTTTAATATGTAGAAAATACTACAAAAACAAAATATAACTTAAAAATTTTATATAACTAGATTCCATAATTATCTTATTTAAAAAATGAATTTATTTGAATATTGAAATGTTGGGTGTGGGAAAATAAGTTGCTCTCCATGTTTGGAGTTAAACGTGATCTTTTACTCATCAAAACTCGTACCCGTTCTTGAAAAAGGCTTTTCAAAAAAATGGCTTTTTCGAAAAAAGCTTTTAAACTTTGAAGACCCGTAGAACTTTTATATAGTATTTTCCTATTTTACTTAATAAATTTATTGTCCGGCTTATCCAAATTTTGGCGTACAGAACTAAGAGCTCACAATATGGATATGACAACATCCAAGATACTTCTAGAGAGACTCCACTTGTTAATCAGACAAGTTTTTAACGTAGAATATGTCAGGTGAATCGGAAGTCAAATAAGTTACCAAGTTCCGGCCGGAACCAAAATTCTGGTTCCGGTACATCCCTATATATTATAATTCATATATAATATATATATATCATATATATATAGTATATATATATATATATCATATTTATATATTATAATATATATATATATATATAATATATATATATATATTATATATATGATGTAACAATAATTTCATGAAAATAGTGGTGAACTGCTTACCCTAGATTTTGGGAATAAAATCTGCCTTTCTCCAGGATTTCTCAGATCACGGCTCCTAGGATGATTTTCCGAGGCACTGGAACAACTTTGCTGACCCTTATGGGTAACAACTCACAATGGATTTTATGATATTTTGACAATAGCCTATCTATTGAAAGAGCCACACCTCGCTGCTGAGAGAAAAAAATTTTGTTAAAGAAAAGCAGGTTCTTTTCCCACAATAGTTCTATAACTTTCAATATAGATTATATACATAAACTTGATTGTCACCTACAACTTCAACTAAGGAATAACCTTGACAATTTCACGTCTTTTCCTAACGCTTACAACAAGGCTCCCCCAAAAATAAGCAAATAATGTGAACGACTGTTTATTTACAATTTAAAATTAATAATAAAGAGACCAGTTTCGTATAAATATAGCTTGCTTTATTTAGAAATAAATGAACATGAAAAAATTATCGAAAGATAAATACATAGGGATTGCAATCCTACTAAAGTAAATAATATATTAATTAAAAAATCATGGTATTAATAATGTAATAGTAATAATAATAATAATACCAAAACTTTAATAATAATAATAATAATAAGATAAAATATGATAAATTCTAATGAAAAATTAAAAATACTGCAAAAAAATAATTGATAATTACTCCCCTTGAAGAATAATGATATAAAATAATAATAATAATAATAATAATAATAATAAGGAAATAGAGGTGATACATTATCATATATAATATCATAAATAATCTCAAATTTAATGCTTGCCACCAGAGGAAAAGAATTTTGAAAATTTCGCGCCAGAAACATAATTACTAATCCTACTTCTGAGAAAAAATTTGCTGGAAGGGATCCATCTTTTAACATAATAATAGCCTTGTCTAGCATTCATACACAGTGACAGTGTATTACATACCTACAGTATTATTTAAATAAAGTTTACCCAAATACCTCAAAATATAAGATAATAAGATATTCTCATTAAAATCAAATGTAATTTCCAAAATTATATATATATATACGGTATATATATAGCAATGGAGAACACAGTCCAATTTTTCAAACTAGCTGGTAAGCCAGTGAGTAATTAAAGAAATAATGATATCTGATTGGCCTTAGATAACTTCTTGAATACTGCTGATCTCAATTTACTGTATGAAGTTAGTAACATCTTCTCTACAAAATATTTTCTACTAGGAATAAGAATTTTGGTTGAAGATGGCAATATAGTATTGAATGCAGTAATTGTGAATGGCTTGGTTAATCATGTGCAGTAACAATTTCATTTTTTCTGAATGAATTGCCTGTGATTTGGGGTCATTGATATGCCAAATTTTTTTTTTTTTTTTTTGGGGGGGGAGAAATTTTCCTAAATACTCATTTGTTTCACAGCTTGGATCTTTGGATCTTGGTGTGTCCTCTGTTCTTGAAAATACAGTATTCTCCCTTTTACTATTCAAATTTTTGACTTCCAGATATTCTCTTCTGTGATGATTTTCCATATGTTAATGAAGTGGCATTGTATTAAAAGTTTTTGGTGCACTACCTCGTTTTATTTTTATGTGGCATATTTTACACGCTATATATTATTTTGTAAGGCATCATTAATATATTAAAAAATCTTCTATGAATAATGGCATTTTAAAACATTTTGTAGGGTTATTATTATTATGACAATTTTGGCAATCAATAATGAAAAAAATATTTTCGAATAATATATAATATATATATATATATATATATATATATATATATAATATATATAATATATATATATATATATATATTATATTAATATATATATATAATAATATAATATATATATATATATACTATATAATAATATATAAAGATTAGTTTGGGAATTTACTTAGAATTTTTTTTTTTTTTTTTAACATTTTTTCCTACATTTCTCTATAGTTAAAGGAAAATTCATTAGAAATTTCGGTTCCTGCAGGAATAACAGCAGGAATTTTTTTTTTGCATTCCGAAAATTTCAGTTCCGGTACACCCCTAGTTTTGACCCAATTCATACCTTCAATGATGCAAATTACTTTTGAGGACAAGGGCGGAGGGGCGATGCAGGCTTCAGAAGCACTGAGAGTCCTGGTTTGGGGAAAGATTCTCTGAGAATGGATCTGATTTACCATCTAATCAACCCCGGTTTTTGTTTCTTCTCTTCTTAGTGTTCCTATGTTCTAGTTCTGACTGTCACTCTTGAGCCTGCACATGCAAGCTAGAATGTGTGGAACTGCATACCTGGTATCATAAACCGGGAACCTGAAGGTTATACAAAAGTAATTAATAAAAATATCCCCCCCTTCCTGTCTTCTGAGAGATTACATCCATTATATTAAGTTAATCCTTCTTATTTTATTTCCAATCTCTTTAATTTCCTATTTTCAAACACTACCATATACGTAAATACATAATACTTCCAATTACAAAAGTCAACAATCTAATTACTTTAACACACTTTTTTTTGTTATTCAAACAAGAATAAATCATGAATGTATATTTTACAGCTCTCACAATAAGTTATTGACAGTTGAAACAAATCTTTACTATCTTAAATATTTAATCTCCCTGTGAAACATCTAATAAGAATTTACTCACGCCTATATTGAGGGTCTTTTGTTTATTTTCTCTTAACTTCTTCTTTCCTAATAAATTGTTTATTGTTTCAGGTAATATGTTGGGTATTGTCTGTCCTCTATCTGATGTTCTTATTTCAAGATCTTTCTTTTTAAAGTAATTACGTTTATTATTCTATTTCAATTTCTTCAATGTTTTATCAGTTTTTTTTTCTTTCCTTTTTGTTTTCTTTTTTTTCACAATGTTTTCTTTGTTTCACCAATTATTATCTTTTTCACAAACATTTCTTTTTTTTCACAATGTTTTCTTTGTTTCACCAATTATTATCTTTTTCACAAACATTAGTTTTTTTTCACAATGTCACAATTTTTCCACTAAGTGTTTTTTTCGTTTTTTTTCACAAACAACAAATGTTTTGTTTACATAATATCAAAATGTTTAGTACTGACAATTTTTTTTTTATCTAATCCTTCTAAGGGAGAGAAAGAGAAAGCAATAATAAAGCCATCTCAATATAGGCTATATCAGGGTTGTGCTGGGTACCTCCCCTGGGAACTGCCCAACTGCTCACCCAAGCAGGTTTTTTATGGTAAAAACCCGTGTAAAATGGGGAGATTTGAAAATATCAGGGTTGGCATGAGTGGGCTCGACCCGAAAAAACCCACCCGGGTTTTTTCAAAAAAGCCCACTTGAAAAAACCCGCTATTTTGCCCACTTGGGTTTTTTCAAAAATAGTAAAACAAAAATAGTAAAACAAAAATGAAAATATTAGAAATTATATATATACTCTTTTACTTAGTGAAATGTTTATAAACTCATTTTAATTCATTTGTTGAAATATTATATATATATATATATATATATATTATATAATATATTAATATATATATTAATCATATATTATATATCATATATAATATAATGATATATTAATATAATATATATATATAAATTATTATTTTCAACAACCATCCACTTGAAAACCCACTATTTTGCCCATTTGGGTTTTTTCAATTTTTTTTTTCTAGAATATTGCATGTAATACAAAGTAAAACACAATGAAAATATTAGAAGTTATACTCTTTTACTTATGAAATATTTATAAGCTCATTTTAATTCATTTGTTTAAATAGAATATTCATATATATATATATATATATATATATATATATTATATTATATCTATATATATATCATATTATATAAATTTATTATATATATATTATATATATATATAATCAATACCTGATATATAATATATATATTATAGTCTATATTATATATTATTATTATATATTATATATATATCATATAATATATATATATTATATATTATAATATATATATGTTTAATATTATATATATATATTATATATATTATATTATATATATCATATATATATATTATATATATATATATATATAGTATATATATTATATAAATATATTTATCTATATATAATATATCATTATATATCATCATATTATTTTATAGTGTCCTATAGATTACTAGGTTATGCTAGATTTCTTCGAGATTTGGTGAGAGTAACCAGTCTTAAGGTTTGTATCATTTCAACAAAGTATTTCAATTCAACACTTAAAAATGAGACGTTTTAGCATATACAAATAAAACCTATGATATTTTTTGGTCAGCAATTCTTTTTGTGCAGATTGTCATTTTCAAATCGGTAATATTTAGACAAATTCTCTTTTGGAGTTTTTGAATGCTTCAGATACAGGATAAACCATGGTTTTTTCAATTTGTTGAAATGTAATTGCCAGCCACGAAAATTAGAATGAATCCCTTTCTTCTATTCATTCTGTAGATTCATAACTTTCAACGGTTGTATTTAAGCACTTCGATTCACTAAGATATTTGCCATGAAATATGATCAACTCTCTAAATAGATTTTTTTTTGTTGTAGCTATTTCTTCATTTATTACTTGTTGCTTTACCCACTCTGCTTAATATTTTAACATTTTACTTTTCCTGCTGGTGCCTTAGACATTCCGAACCTCAGTCCCATTCATTTTCTAGTTTTCTTCTGGATCCAAGAGTCTTTGTCATTACTGTTATAATCAAACTTATATATAACTTAAACAAAATTCGAAAACAAACAATTAAATTAATATGAAATTGCAGTCATTGCTGAAAAGAAAACGGAAAAATGAAAAAAACATAATTTCCCCGGGTTTCTTTTTCGGGATTTTTTACGATGAAAGAAACCCGAATAATACCACCCCGGCCACTGGCTTTCTTTCAAAAAAATCGGGTTTTTAATGCCACTCTGATAAATAATATATTTATTATATAATATATATATATATATATAATTATATATATATATCATATATAAATATTATATATATATTAAGTACATTATTATATCTTCTTCAATATATATAATAATAATAATAATATTAATATATTAATAATAATTAATTAATAATATACTCTAATTGAAACAAAAAATAAATAAATAAATAAATAAAAAAAAATTATCTAATGTTACAGAAAGAGTTGTAGTTTTAATATAGCTATATAACAGGGTTTAAAAAACCCACCCAGTATCAAAATAATATTTGAGATACTATTTTAAAAAATTATATTGTCTTTATAAATAAATTTTCCATGATGAGTGACTTGAGCTAAGTTGTGGAATACAATTATTCTGATATTTGGCACCTAATTGACAACTAAGCTTACTGTAGTAAGTCAATATTTTTATAATACTGTAACCATATATATATATATATAATTATATATATATATATATTATAATAATTATATATATATATATTATATATATACTATAGTATATATTATATATATATTATATATATATATATATATATATATATATATATAATATAATTATTATTATATATATATATAATATTTTTAAATTGTTAACCCGAACGTATTGGTATCTTAGTGTATAGTTCATCTTTTTTGGGGTAATTCTAGTATTGGTTAAATTATGAGTTTCTTACTATTTTTGGGTGGAAAGAATAATGAGAAACTTTTTAGATTCAATAATTACAAACAAAAATGTTTTTTATTTTATTTTTCATATTACATTTTACAATATTTTATTTAAAGTTGTTGCTAAAAGAAATATACTTTTCATTTTTTCTATCATCACGATACTTTGAGTTTTGTAAATTTAAGTTTTGCATTTTTAGGTTTGTTATCATGAGCTTACACTGTAGTAACATATTAACATTTTTTTTTTGACTAGGTTTAATTTTACGAACAGTAACTTAAATAAGACTTTTTACTTGATAAGTAGTAGATACATTGATCTCCAAAAATCAATTGCCAAAAGAGATGCCTTAAACTATTGCATTAAAAGTGCTTTGTGCATTCGTGCTTTTCTCTTTTCAGTCGATTTGGTTTTTCTTAGTCAAAATGACCAACTTATATATCTCCAGTAAGGTCTCTGCAACAACAACGCTAGAGCGTCGTCTTTTTCCATGTCTGTAATATTCCTGGTGAAATCTTTTTCAACCATAGTTCTTCACTTACTCTTTCTAAATTTCCTTGCAAAAGTCAATATGTGAGTATGTAAGTAACTCACCTTTAATGACATATGGGACCTCCATTTTTTTTTATAACAATCAGAGCATTTTATCAGCTGTTTTGTAATTGGTTTTATAATTTTCTAAAATCCGTAACCAAATTACGAATGCATACTCCAGGCAATCATTTTCAATTCTGCTCATCTTTTCCTTTCTTCAAATTCCAGATTTATCTATATTATAAGAAGTGTTGATTATTAATCCCAACATGCCAAAGGAAATCTTGATAAGAAAGCAAGGAAAAATGTTATTATATTCTATCATAGTCTGATACAATACGTATGCATATATTATATATATATATATATAATATATTATATATATTATATATATTTTATATTATTATAATATATTATCAGGATGGGCGAACCGAATTCAAGCTCTCTGAATCCGACAGGTGCTCTGGATGTCGATTCCGAACATTACCATCACAGCAGATTCGGAATTCGAATCCGAAGGCTGCTGGAATTTCGGATTCGATACATTTTTATACACACGTATTTGGACTAAATCTTTGAAGCACCAATCCTAATAATGATTTCGTATCTTGCTAATATGATTGTTTCTACAGAAGCAAATAACATACATTGACAGATAAGCAACAAGATGTGACTTAAAATGAATTGGCGGTCATGATTTAGTAGTCCAATAACAGAACGTGCTCTAAGTGCCAATATCAAGAATGCGCATATGTTCTATTAACTTATTAATTGACCAATCAACGTAGAAAATAGACAATACATCATGACCTCATCCCCAATACATCACCTATTCTTCTTTGCACCATCAATCTCACTTTCACATCTCACCTATCACCTCTGTATTCCTCGTTGATAATCAATTAACAGATTTTGAAGTGTTCTATCCCACATTGCCCTCTCTCATTTATTTCATCTGTTACAATATATATATTTATATATATAGTATATATATATACTTATAATATATATAATTATATATATATATATATATATATATATATATATATATATATCATATATATATATTATTATATATATATATGATATATATTTATTAAATTTATATTGATTTTGTTCATTTGAAGCTAAAATTCTAAATATATCTTTGGCTTTCACTCTTCCAATTTTAATTTTCTCTTTTTATTGCACTATTCATTTTGTCTCTAAATGCTTCTTTGAGAAGTGAATCTTCTACATGGTACAATTTGCTTAACCTTTGGATTAGAAGTTAAACATATTTACTGCATAAAGTGTTATTACATAATCGAAGGTGAATTCAACTGTTTACCCTACCAAACGATACAGTCTTCATCTTACAGAATCAAATACAGAAGAATTTGGTTTCTTCAAATTTTTTCATTCCTAGTAGTACTCATCTGGATGTAAAGATGAGGTAAATCGCATATATCCTAGCAACTGCGTATCGCAGAATTTTCGTGTAAAGGGCGGGGGCAATACATAGATTGAAAATAGGTCAATTTTATTTCAAACACTTTGACATATCCAGGGTTAGTCTGCATATACTTCGATTAGTAATACTTTACAATAACTTACATTTACCCTCTTCAAAATATATGTCATATTGAAATATATATTTTAGTTCATAAATAAAAGTTACGAAGTTACAAAGAAAATTGCAGATCTGTCTTAACATTTTAATTCTACATTTCATGTACTCTGAAGTAGAATTGGTACTAACGACAACATTTAGACCGTGGGATTTATGCAGAAAAATTTTCAATCAACTGCCTACATTTCAATTTCAGCTTTCTTCTCCAAAACTTATTTTCTGTGAACACTAAAGAGACAAAGTCCATTCAATACCTGGATTCAGTCACTCTTCGACTTGTCCATTGTTTTAATACTCTTTCTAAAATACTGAATGTCCTTTTTAATGTGCTCTGTTCGAACATTGGTTGACTCTAACCTTGGATTTAATAAGTTTGCATATTTAATTCAATTCGGGGAAAATGCTGTTGCTTCCTTGATCACTTCAACTATTTATAAATTTTTTAGTTCCTCACGGTCGAGCTTGTTCTCCCTCCAATTCAACATAACCAGATGTTAAGCTCACATTGAAGTCTCTCCTAGTTCATTAAAAACTCTTTCAACATCTATCTGATTCTGTCTCCAAGATCCTTTTTTTCTGCACTTCAGAAAACATCATCGATGGATAAAGTTATTAAAGAAGAAAAAGGCTGTGAATATTTCTTCGAAAATCTGCTTCCAAGGAAACTGTAGAAAGATATCCAGGTATGATATTAAGAGTGTTCCTCATCCAAATATTCTTCTCATCGTGGTAAGAAGAGGATTCAGCGATCTTCTTGCGATTCCCCACGCACCTTGTGGCTGAAGAATCAAACCATTATTTAGATTTTCACCTATTTGAAGAAGAACAAGTTAGAGAGAGGGATTTGATAGAAGGAATTTAAAGAGGGAATGATGGAACTTAATTCACTGTGAAGAATTTTTCTTCACATTGGTTCATGCATTGAGAGAAAGTAATAAACTCTTTGACTTAGACTTATAACAGACTGGTTCCTAGCAAAGCGAATATTTTGGCTATCAGCATGGTTGAAATAAGAAAACAGTGTTTGTTGGTTTCAGCATACATACAGGCTGAAATTGCTATTTTTTTCTTGTAGCCAACATTACCTACTTTTCGCCAAGTCTTTCTAGACCCTGCCCATGTCACTATCAATGTGTTCTGAATCCTTTGAAATACCACGCACTTTTTTCTGACCAATTGGACGTCTGCAAAACGCTGAAATTACTGTGATACCTATCTTTCTTCTCTGAGTAACGAAGAAATTGATAATGTCTTTAAAAGTGAATACAGTATTGCGGATTTCAGATTGTTTACTACAATCATTCAGTCGATGACTCGTCCACAGAGAATATATAGCTTTTTTTTTTATTATTTTTTCGTCATTATTCTCTGTACTCCTCCTTCCTCTTTCTTCTGCCATCAGCTGAGCAGCAATCTGTAACCTTGTCCAGACCGCATTTGTGTTGGATCTAGGCCATTCTTGTAATGAAAAAAATACTATTTACAGTTTGCTTGGTTTTGCATCCATGACCATTCTAAAATTGTAAATCAATGAATCCTTCATGAAAGCACATTTCTGTCTCTCATCAAAAAATCTGGTTCCAATAGATAATTCGTTTCATTCACAGATATATCAATGTTTCGTCAGCTTTAGACCAGAATATGTATTATCTGTAAAATCACTATCGGTCTAACACACATTTCCACACAGATCATCAAGTTCAAATTCTGCATCCTTGTCAATTTATAAGGTAGTTCATTTTTGGCCCCACCTGTTAAGTGTTTCAACTTCATTATTTCCAGAATCATTTTATTCAGTATGTTCTGTGGCAGTCTAGTAGATTGAAAATCATGTACCTCAACAAAAAATAATTGATTTATTTACAGATGAAAAATTTAACTTTTTGGTTCTTTCTGCCATAGACGCCTGATGTCCAGGTTACCATTTTGCATTGTCCACTTGCTAGCATCTTCCTCACGTAAGGGATTTCGCATGCTTTGTGCCGCTACTTAAGTTCCACCTACTTCAACATTGTGCTCTTGCAATAATTCATGGTATTTCCCAAATTCGCTGAAGGGTTTCACAAAAGGATACTCTGACTTCCTTGCATATTCCTTGGGCGAAAAAATGCAACTGCAGACTAAGCAGTGCTCCTTCAAATATCTTGTTAATTATCCCACAGTGGAGAATATCTTGTCACCCAACTATGTCACAATTCATATTTTTGATGATTATGTGTAGCAGTCAGTTAGCAAAATCATAACTTGGCAGGAAGGCTTTCAAAATCAAGAATTTTCATGCATTTCTATCTTTGAGAGTCAGACTGCATACACAGAATTTCCCCACACCCATTCCTCAAGTCGTTGTCTTCCTCATAAACCTTCTTTGAAGTTGAAGGGCCCATCTCTGATTGTGGAATCAGGAAACTACCTTCTCCTTTTTCGCTATCACTTCAGCCAGGAGTTCTAGGGCTATCTAAGCTACTATCCTCTTCTCAGAACTGTGAAAAGTTAATATTATATACGATATACTATATATATATATATATATATATATATTATATATATATATATATATATTATATATAGATATATATATATATCTATATATATATTATATAATATATATATTATATATATATATATATATATATATATATATTATATATTTCTCTATTACTTAGGGGTGGCCAAAGTATATAAAATACAAATTGAATTTGAAAGATTATGTAATTCGAAAGAAGTTAATACTATCTTTAATTAAAGAACCCTATTTGTTACAAGAAATTAGAAAGTGAAACAAAAGCCAAGTGGTCTTCTCCATTTTTTCTCTTAAAAATCCCCTCTCTTTTATCCTGCAGTTAAGGGGGCCGAGGACCTCCTAGACACCCCCCTGCGTATTTGTCCTAATGTTCCTAGAAGAAACATTGTAAGAAAATCATTCTTTGTATTGGAAAAAAAATAGATGTATAAACATTTTCAAACTTTCAAATTTGCCCAAAAGAATATCTACCTATTATTCTTGCAACTAACTTCAGATGTTGAAAGATCTTTTTTTCAAGTTGCGGTGCTAAGGACGCCATAGTAGATAATAGTTTATTCTGAAAACTTGAAAACTATGAATTATAGAGATATAATATTGTTAAAAAACATTTATTTTAAATTTTCTTAATTAGTATGTTACATGTTACTATATCGAATATTTAATAAATTGCAATATTTACTTCATTACTTTTAAAAAATTTTATAAAATAGCAGTTTTAAGAACTTATAAATTAAAATTTATAAGGCAGTTAAAGCTTAATAGAAATTATTTAATAATATATAAGTATATAATATATGGTATATATAATATATAATATATATTATATATATCATATATTATATTATATTATAATAGTATATAATAATATTATATATTATATAAATATTATATATTTATATATATATTAGATATATATTGAAAGGATTTTAAATCCTTACCTCTAAATATTTTTTCGAGGGGTGTTTTTTTCTTATTACAGCAATCTCTAATGGCATTGCTATTTTTTTTAATCATTCCTCTGCATACCCCCCCCCCCCCCCCCCACCCCCCCCCCTCATCTAATTAATTTACTTCTCCATTGATGGTAAGAATTAGTATATTAAATGGCCAAAAATAATGTTTATCTGAATATAAATTTTCAATGGAGCACATAAGTTCTTTCTTTTAAATATTCATACTTTTCAATGGATTCGAGGATTTGTAAGTAGAACCTTTTTAATTTTTATAGATCAATTCATCCATCTTGTACCCGGCCACAGTGTCCTCAATGAATGACTTTCTACAAAATAATCAAATATATGGCCTCAAAGTTTTGAGGTAGGTTCTATATATAATTAATGCTATAGGTGATAATTCAAAAACACAGTTAAAATATTCAAAATAAAATAATTAAATTGAATTTAAGATTAGTATTTCTAATAAAATTATAATAATTTATAGGTCGACCAGGTAGGGGACCTTGTTCGCTTCTAATCAACTTTTCAAAAACTAGGCAGGACATCATTCCTTCTACTCACTTTCAAAACTAGACTGAAAAACATGGTAGGGACCTTGTTTCCCTTTAAATGAAAACCTGTTTGGGACCTTCTCCCTTCTAAATCAAACGTATTTGGGGACTATCCTTACCAGTAAAGATATGGTAAGGGACCTTTCCCTTGTCTAACTACAAGAAAACTTGGTAGGGGATCTAAACCCCTTTTCACTATCAAAAATCAAAAACTTAGGGAACTGTCCCTCTCTAATTAAAAATTTAGAAAAACTTTTGAAAAACTGACTTAATAGCTTCAAAAAGTTAATTTGGTTTTAAGATCAATTAAAACTAAATGTAAAAGAAAAAAAAAATTTCTTCGAAATAAATTAATACAAACTCAAGAAAATATAGTTTTGTAAAAGTCTTAAACTTGTAAGCATAGACTCTCTTTAAAAAATTGTTGAACAAATTAACATTATATAGTGAAGGAGCAGAGACTCTTTTTGTGTGTTATTTAATTCATTGTGATATCATATCGCTGAAATAACTTATTAATTTACATTAAAAATTAACAATTTTAAAAATTGAAAACTAAAAATTAAAATTATCAATTGTGTTATATTCAGTGTCTTTAAAAATAGCATAATAAATTTATAATAGAAATGTTTCGCATTACTTTGTCAGGAATGTTCATTAATAAAGAAGGTACACTTGGTGCGCTTATCTCAAAAAAATAACAATATAAAGATCCTCGTAACTTCCCGTTGCACGATACCTCAAAAAAAAAATGTTCCCCGCAAGGGATTCAATAAAAAGTACATACCAACTCCAAAATAAAAATGTTCCCGCCAAGTACCGAAATGTACTAGGTACCAATTGCTCACACTGAAAAAAATTATTTTATGACCTTAAGCAGTATGTAACGAGTCATATTAATAATACTTTAATAAATAACTAATATTTTAACCGTCAGTAATTTTAAAATTTTTCAGATCACTTCCCAGTAATTTAAATGTAACAATTAATAAGACTTGCAATTCCCTTAATTTTGGTAAAATAAAAATAAGGTAATTATTTAATTTTGCTTATTGCTTATGCTTCTAAATGTCATCCCTGCATCCTCTAATCTCCTTTTTCATATTTTTATATCCTGCAACTGTTCCTTTGCATGAGGTTCATCACCTGCTTCATCCAAGCTTATCTACCTCTCCACTTCATCAAAGTTCTAAATCCAAATCTCAACAATCCAAGATTCAGAAAGATTGGAAGCATTCAAGGGTCGGAAGTTTTGGCAACTTTATTCTAGGACACGATAGTGTCCCTACGGACTAGCCTAATCCCTTAAACAGTAAGTTTTACACACTCCATTCTCAATCTCAATTTTCAAATCTTTTTATTGGTAGCAGAGCGTAGTTCAAAAATTGAGTTTCTTTTTTCAAGGTTGAGTTCTTTTAAGTACTCTGAGTCTGAGTCTATAAGACATGTTACTAGAGTCCATTTTAGGCTTCTATTACTTTGATCGCAAATACAAATTTACATCCTAACAACCAGTACTGGAAAAATACTAATCTAGGAATCAATATAATATAAGGTATAATAAATATTTTCTCTTAGAAATTTAAATTGTAGCTTAAGAAACACTAGTTTCTATTTGTCTTTTTAAAAGCACAATCACAAAAATGTGGTTATAGTTTTATGAAAATTTCAGTTTCATTTATTGTTCATGAGTGCTCACTTATAGAAATCAGGGCTTGTAGCGAGTTTCTTATCAAAAAAAAGTGAAAGTGAATAAAATTTTGAAAAAAAGTGAAAAAAAATGACTGAAATGCTGAAAAAAGTGAAAAAAAGTGACTGAAATGCTGACAAAATTACCATATTTTGAGAAAAACGTGAAAGATTTCAATTCCAATTAACTATATTATTTCAATGTCACCTAACTTATTTACTATAACAACATGCTATTTACTTAATATTTTGAGATGCTAGAACTTGAAGTACTGGTTTTAATATAAATAACTGAAATGAAGTATATATATGAATTGTTAGTTTTAGAAAGTCATAATGTAAATAAAATGGAATAATACTTTCTTGAAAATTACAACTTTACTTTACTTGGTTAGCAGAAGAAACATAGCTAGGAACTAATAATTCAAAATTAATGGTAATCTAAAAGCTTTTTGAAAAAAGTCTGAAATGAGAAGACTTTTTTCGTTTTTCAACAGCAACTCTGTAAATTCCACCACTTACGTCTTTTTTCAGACTGCATTTCTGAACATTAGTGAAGCCTTCCAGGTCATTCGGCTTGGCGAAGCTTGTTTCACTAAAATCTTTTTCTTCTAAAGCTCTCTTCAATTCTTTCATTAGCTTCCAATAACAGTTTGCCTGTACTTCCAC
Source organism: Trachelipus rathkii (assembly GCA_015478945.1). NCBI lineage: Eukaryota > Metazoa > Arthropoda > Malacostraca > Isopoda > Trachelipodidae > Trachelipus > Trachelipus rathkii. Next base: position 32,717 of record JABUQX010051983.1, read on the forward strand.
TTTGCTCCGCCTCTTCTTTTCGTAGCTTCTTCAGCATTTGTTCATCATCAGAATTTTTTTTCCTCTTTTGGTCAAGTTGTTTTTTGTTTTCCTCTTCAGCAATTTTTTGTCTTGTTCAGCCTTTTGCAGCTTCATCTTCGAGTCTCCTTTTTTTTCTCTCTCTCTATCCAAGTAAGCAATGTAATGTTTAAATGCTATACGTCCCATGGAAAGGAGCTCTGGAGTTAGAGAAATAAGGTAAGGTTTGTTATCATACATTTTAAAAGCACTTTTAACAGTGATTAAATGCATTTAAGTTCTCTCTGACATAAGTGCTCTGTACCTCTGTAAGAGTTCCTGCCATATTGTGAAAATCCTCTTTCCACATTCTGCATTATTACCCATGTGACAGCGAATGTGAAGCTGTTTACTCCTCTTTCAACTGTTGAAAATCTTGAAGTGTTTACTGAAGGATCGGTTATTAAAAAACTGAGCCTAATACAAATCTATAGATTTTTTTTTTTCGGACTCTGGTTCAGCTTTTTTCTCAATTGTATTGAGTTTCCAACTCATCCTAAGAGTAATGTTGTAGGATTTTCCATTGGCATACCTTTACAAATCTCAACTATAATTGGCATGCTGTTTCTTTTCGGAAAATCTCTATTAGGTGGATAGACAAGTAAATATTTTTCACAGAGAGCTTCTGACACAGCAATGATTTGTTCACACATGCCTAACCAGTTCACAAAGTTTTTGTGGCTTGCAGTACAGAAAATAACGTTTTGTTCTTTTCACCACAGACGTTTTTCTTTCCAAGTTTCTTTAATACCTCTTCCAGAAAAACTGGATTTCTTTTCAATGGCAGATCAAATTTTCAGAGGTATATTATAAATACAGCCAGCAGCACTATTTTTTTAAATCAAGATCTTTGAGAATTTCTAACTTGTTCCTTAAGTGAACCTTTTAGCAAAAATAATATGACAAAACAGGACACCAAAATCATGCGATAATCTATTTTTTATTATAAGCCTACGATTCGAACAAACTATATTCGCTAGACATAACAAAGTTAAGCTCTGCTTTTAATGGTAGTTTTTTTTAAAAACCTCACAATTTTCTGATATTCAGGTCTTTTTCATCAGACATTTGAAACTTACATCTTCCCATCTTCAAAAAATTTATTATCTTTATCAACTTTATCAATTATTATCTTAAAATCATTTTAAACATCCTGAAAATTAAGAAGGTGTCCCCCTATTTAATATAATGTTTGAAAGTTCTTGGTTCAATAAACTGTTTTGTAGTTAAACCACATTTTTTAATTCAGTCACTAGGTAACGAAGAAAAATTCTCCAACAAACCTAATCTTGCCCAAAAACATTGAAGAAAAATGAACACTAAACTGTAAACACAAGTACCTAATAATCAAGAAGATAAAAATGCACCTAAGCTAAAAAAGTTGTACCAGCAAACAAGCCACCAAAATATATAAACATTCACACTCGTACTACTAATATTTAGGAGTAAAGCTTAATAACTAATGATATGAGAGGTAAAAATGCTTATGACTAATAATGACAAATGGAATATATACAATATATCTATTATTTATATTCATTACCTTTACATGTATACATATATAATTCATATTTTTTTTATTTTTTTTATCTATTTATTATTGTATTTTATATGCAAATATAATATATTATAGAATCAAAAGATAGATTAGTTTATACATGGAACATAAATATTTTATCTAGGTCAGTAAAGAGAAATTCAAGAAATGAAAAATTTTTATTTATATATTTCTATAATATTTTAAAAAAAAAAATTTTCACATTTTGGTAAATTTTTTTTTTTTTTTTTATTTTGTATTGGTCTTTTTTTTTTTTTTTTTTTTTGTTTTTTTTTTTTGTTTTTTTTTTTCCTCTTTTTTTTTTTTTTTTTTTTATTTCATTTGTAAAAAATCATTTGGATATCAGATTCAAATCGGATTCATGCTTTTTATATGGATCGGAATCGAAAAAATTTCCACACACACAGATTTGGATTCGAATCCGAAGAGTGTCTGGACTTCAGATTCAGATTCGTACTATTTCCTTACACACATTTTAAATCACGGATTCAGATTAAAATCCAATAAGTTGCCTCGGATTCGCCATCACTTAGATATATATTATATATATAATAATATTATGGTATATTATATATAATATAACAAATATATATATTTAAAATACATTATATCGGTATTCTAAATATATATATACTACATATATATAGTAAATATATATATATAATATATATATATAGTAGCTGCTACATATATTTGTAGAAACAAGTTTTTTTCTTCTTTTAATATGTCATTTGACTTATCATAGAACAACTTATTATTTAATAGAACGTGGTGGTGAAAGGTATATGAGTTATGTTTTCATTATGAGGATACGGGCGCTCTTGGATGGGTATGGAAGAGATTGCCTTTCCTTTACCTTTTCATATTTATTGTTAATATCCACGCATGCAGAAGTCAGTCATCAATAGTTGAAATTCCGTTGGTTTTTCGCATATCTATTGGAATCAGCCAAAGGCATTTGCTTTTTCTTGTTCCTTCTTAGCCATCGCTTAAAGTTGTTTTACAACTTCCACAATATTAATAAGAGGTGGCCAAGATGCTTATCTTAAACAATTCAATTAGGCATACCAAAAGTCAGAGCCTGTACGCTTATCCCAATAGCTTGGTTCCCTTCACCATTTTTTTTGGAAATGTGCTTGGAACTAACATAATATCCACACACACACAAATGAATCTGCAACGTTTTACCACGTTCTAACTTGCAATTTTATAAATGTTTATTAAATAATTATTACTAGTTATTCTGAAACATTATAAAAAGATGTTATATAGTTTGGTACCTCACTTTATATGATATCATATGCACTAGAAGTAGTTATAACAATGGTTACTAAGGAATTCTTCTTAAAAAACTTAACTAATCTTTTCTGAACTTAGAAAATTATTTCAGAACTTTGAAATTTTTTTCTGAAAATATTTAGATCAAATACTTGATATTTATCCATATTAATATTATTAGTATAATTATTATAATAGTATATATAATATATATATTATTATAATTATATATTATATATAATATATATATTTAGTATATATATATAATTCTTAAGCAGCAATCCCCATAAATACATTAATGGCAGTGACTTTACTCAGTGGCGATGCTGGTAACGACCCTCCAAAATGAGTAAGATCCAGATAATTATTTTTATGAAAGTCGGTAACAATAAAAAATGGTCGATTGCTAAATGCAATTAACTGAAAACTATTTGTGATGTCATAAAAAACTGTACCTATAAAAACAAAAAACAAATCAGAGAGGAAAAGGTTTTTTTTGTTAAATTGTGTAATAAACTTAGTTTCGATATATAAAGGTTCTAATCAAGGAATTCCTTAAGCTAGCTGCAACCCCACAAGAATGGCATCTCCGACTGTGGAACACTTCTAGAATGCATTTAAATAGGATACCGAGGAGCTTGCTCGTGTGACAAAAAAAAAAGATTCACAGGAATGCCGAAGAGAAAGAAGATCCCGCGTAACAAGCACTGTTGTGATCGATGGTGGCTTTTCGGCAAATAACCTACGCAAGATAAGAGGATTCTGGATATGTTAGCCTTTTGATAAGGTTCATGGTCGAATTGCATGACATCTCATTCACCTTCAAAGGAATCACACCAAAGGAACCTCATCGAAAAAACTGAAGAACAGTCATCACAAAGGACAAAGATAATTCAACATTTGCAATCTGTGAAGGGAGATGAAGGCTCTATCGAAAACAAGATGCTGCTACAGAAGAGAATCCTTTCATGTGGTGTGCATGAAAATGGGCCAAGGTTTAACATTATTATCTGTGCTTGCAAGCAAAATATCTATGTCCTCTCTCATCAGTCGACGAGCGTAGCGTATTTTTAGTTAGGTGGGAAATGTAATACACCCCAAAAGGACAGGCTTCTCGCCAGATCT